>JADHZB010000372.1:2500-10636 GCA_015657535.1 Nephromyces sp. MM_2019 | reverse complement strand
AATATATAATAAAAATTAATCAAATATACACATTTCCTATTAAAATAATTTTAAAAATATATTACAGATTACAATAAAATATTATCCTTATCAACGTTTTTAAAAGTGTTGTATATTAACATTTCCAATTACACACTAAATAATACGCACACATAATTTAATTATATACAATATATACACACAACATATACATCTGAAAGTTACACACAAATATAATAATGAATTTATTAATATTTAAAAAATTAAAATAAGGTTTTACATATTACACACAATCAACAAAAATACAATAACATGAAAGATACAAATATATATATATATATATTATATATTTTAAATAAACACACACATACATACAAATATATATATATATATTATATATTTTAAATTTACACACAAATACATATATATATATATATGTTATATCTTTTAAATATACACACACATACATATAAATATATATATATATATATATTATATCTTTTAAATATACACACACATACATATAAATATATATATATATATATATATATTATATCTTTTAAATATACACACACATACATACCTAAATTACACTCAGTATACATACAAATCAAATTCACACCTATCACACACACAAAATAAAATATATACTCAAACCCTAATGATTATATATAATCACAACCTTCGTATATAATATATATATAGTTACTAAATATAATTACTATATACAATTTATACACACACAATCTTACTTGCACATAAATGCACGTACACACACTATATATACAGACATCTACACACGTATATATAATATATATACACACACCACCTACTCAAATATACACATAAAATATACTGAACATATATATAAATACACATGATATGGATCCATTTACACCAATACACGCACTACCTCTACACATAACTACACATTACATAATCATATATGTACATATATATATTGCATATTTATACACACACACACACAAACACACTTTTCAAAAATAAAACAATCCTTAATTTTATTTATTTTACACATTTTCATTAGATCTTCTCCCATTTCATTTTCATCAACTTATATCACCCTCTACAACTCTTTAACCACTTTATTACTCCTCCACACCAACACTCACACACACACACACACACACACACACATACATACATACATACACACACATGCAAACACACATATACACACACACTCAAAACCTTCATTAATAAACATCGACCCCACTCCATACACACATTATTATTATCTCACTACATACATAATACACACATATCATCTCCCAATACCCCTCCCCACCACACACACACATATACACACACATTCATATCCATACTCCCCCCTACCTACCACCCTCTACTCACTATCCCACACACACACACACACACACCTACCCACCCCTCACACATACACACCTACCCACCTCTCCCCCTTCACACATACACACCTACCTACCCCTCCCTATATATATATATATATATATAAATTTTACACACAATTTAAGATATATAACGATGGGTCAAGTATGTACAACATATCCAGGACGTCGTACACATTCATCAACTACACACAAACGATCTATATTTTCAACATCCCCTACACACAAAACACCTCATTTACCGCGTGTAATTACACCCAAAATTGAGGAGGATGATTTTCCACAGGAAGAATTACCTCAGCCCCATTATTTAGCAGCCCAACCTGTGGAAGAATTATCACACAATTTCCGTTTTTTTATAACAATATATGGTATAAAATGTGTAGGTTTATCACCTAAAAATAAGTTAGAAACATCATATTTTGTAACAATTAATTGGGATGATTATGCATTTTATAAGAAGACACACACAACAACAGAAGGGTCAAATCCAAAGTGGCCAAATCGTTATCAATTTCAATGGACTGCGAGTTCAATTGAGGAATTATCAAAGAGACAATTAATTATGTGTGTGTATAGAAATGATGTAAATCAAGGTCAATTAATTGGATATTGTTCAACCAATCTTTTAACTATCGCAACAGGACCTATACATCATGACTTAAGATTAACATCATCACATAAAGGTGTACACATTTACAATGCACACATGTTATTTGATATATCTATGTCTCAAATATGTCAACTCATCATCAACCCTATAGAAATACTTGTACACATTCATGATGAATTAGTTGAAGAATATGAAGAAATTGAAACTAGTGATGAATTTGTTGATAGGGAAATAAATAATGAAATTATTATTGAGAATGATACACAAACGCATAATAATCATAATAATACGATTAGTCCCTCTAATTCTGAAATTGCATTTTCATCTGATGAATGTATAGATGATGATTATTTAGATGATACACACAAAATAGATCATCATAATCATTCTGTGTGTAATCCTGATGATGATGAATTAAATATATGTAATACACACACAAATAATACAGATGAACAACATGAATATATGAAAGCCTGTTGGCAATTGAGTTTTATACCTACTGGTGTTGATAACCCTGCTGAATATTTCTCAAAATGGACTACACCCCTTGAACAACCTTATTGGAATACTGTCAATCATCATTTATTAAGTACACACACTCATGATACACACACTGATAATCCTCAAGCTGATGATACACACACTGATAATCCCCGCACACATAATACACACACTGATAATCCCCGCACACATAATACACACACTGATAATCCCCAAACTGATGATACACACACTGATAATCCCCGCACTCATAATACACACACTGATAATCCCCAAACTGATGATACACACAATGAACATAATAGTATAGACAATGAAAATAATAATCGTATGTATAGACAAATTCATGATACAGATACATATAGTATAATGGATCCATCAAACCAATTATCTGAATCTAATAATAAATCTACACACAATAGTACACATATGAATTCTACACATTCTACACACACACATGAAAGACAACAAAATCAACGGGCACATTCATTTCATAGAGATCAAATAGATAAACGATATACATATGAAAAATTAGCAAATGTGTGTAAACAAGGGAGTTTAGTAAAAAGTGTATTATCTAATGATTTCCCTACAATACAATTAGTCACATCTATTGAACAATTAAGGCAAAATCATTTACGTTTAAATGTGTATATCAAACAATTTCCATACACACAATCAAAATTTTTTGGTGAAACATGGTTACCCTTTTTTAAAATATATGATGTAGATGTTGTAGATCAAACAAATAAACATTTTTTTGATACATATTTCATAGAGAAAATATGGTTTGATGGTAAATGTATAGGCCATATAGAGGGTATAATTGTATTTCAAAATAACCCTATATTTCATCAAATGTATGCAGGTGTGCATTCAGATATTGGTTTTGATCGTATATCACCCCCTATATTAGGTTCAGAACATAAATCAATTAATTTCAATTTTACACATTCTACACATGTACCTATAGATATTATTAGTATAGCTTCAAGACATAAATCATTACTTGATATATTATATTTTATATCACAACATAATATGCAAGAATCTGTATCTACACATTTACATAATAATCATAAAGTTGTTAATAAATTATTATCAGGTAATAATGCACATAGTAATAATTTTACATATAATTCTGATAATGCATTATTACAATTAGACTATGTGTGTGATAGTTTACTTAAATTACTCAAGAAATATGATAATGAAAATTCACGCAGTTTTACATACACACAAGAATACACATTATTAACAGGTCAACGTGTATTATTAAATTTAGCTAACCATGTATTAGAATATATTGAAATTGTACATTCAAATTATAGAACCTTATATTGTAGTATATTACATAATACACTTAGAAGGGGTGAAGTTGATATACATAATTGTTTACCTAATAAACCTACACATTTGAAAGATTTCAAATTAACTGAAATATGGCTTATATATCAATTTGTTAAGGAACATAAAAATTCAAATCAGCATGATGTACATACACAGAAAACCAATCAAAATGATATACATAAATCTACACACAATGATTCATATTCTGATTTAAATGGTGGTGATTTATTAAGTCAACATTCTGAATTCTACACACACGATGATCAATTTATGTATTATAATCATGATCAACATATACTTGATTCATCTCCTACACACACAACAACACCTACAACAATACCTCTTACACACACAATAACACCTACAACACACACACAACCTACAACAACACATACACAACAATCTACAACAAACACACAGCAACCTACAACAACACATACACAACAACCTACAACAACACATACACAACCTACAACAACACATACACAACCTACAACAACACATACACAACAACCTACAACAACACATACACAACCTACTACAACACACACACAACCTACAACACCTACTCCACCAACACATACACCATCACCTAAGGTGGATATACAGCCTAGTAATTCAGAAAATAATGAAATAGATAATAAGATAACAACAGAATATTATACACATCATCCATATAGAATACAATATAAACAATTACATATATTACGTAACTTTTCAAGGCAATTATCTACACACACACAAAGTGAATTAACATTATTTCATAAACGTATGAAATTATGTAGACAATATTTCTTATTATTACATCGTCTATTATATTATTCATTATCAAAATTATGTTCAGATACAATATTTGAAAATCAAGGTAAATATATATCAATATATTTATGTTTTAGTTATTTTAGATTACCTGTATTTCGTGATGAATTCCTAAGTTTATTATTAACACATAAAGAACAAGAATTACACATTGATGAATGGAGAGGTACAGAATATGATTTAGATATACAATCATTAAGAAACAATATGAAATTTACACACACATTAAAAGAAATGGGTATATTATTTGATTGGTCAGAATTTCACACATCTTTATATCATTATTTTGGTGAAGATATATTAAATGAAGGTTTAAAACAAATCAGAGAAAAATCAAAAATACCTATTGAATGGAGAATTAAGATAAGTAAAAGAGGTCCTATATTTTTTTATTATCTTGAACAATGGAGTAAATATGTATATCAAACAATTGTGTGTAAAGATATATTAAAATGGCAATATATACCTGGTTATTTAACCTTATTAAAAAGTTTATTACTAGAAATGAAATATAGAGATGTTGAGAAATATCCAGATTCATTATTAAATTGTAGTGGTGCAATGTTAGCTAATGAAAAATTATTAAGTGTATTTATTAAAGTTATATTTCTAAAAACAAGTGTGTATAAAACATCCGCTGTATTTTCATCATTAAATTATATTGATTATTGGTTACAAATATTAAATATTAGAAAACAACAATTACCAACAAATTTTGATTTTAATTTCCTTAAGAAAGGTATAGATATTATATTATCATCTGATTTATGTTTAAATATATCAAAAGGTATGTGGTTTCTATATAAAAACTTACCATTTTTTCAAGGTGAACAATTAAGGATAATTGTTATTGAATTATTATTAAAAAAATATTTTATAAATATATTTTTAAATTGGAGTTGGTTAGTTAGACGTTGTTATATATGGTTTGTATTTTATAGGATATGTGAAGGTACACGTGAAATATTAGGTAGATGGAATACACACACAATCCTTACATTTGATCAAAAAATTATATTATTAGCTTATAATGAATTAAGTCGTATATTTAAATTATTAGGTATTGGTGAAATATTTCAATCTAAAGGTTTAATTGAAAATATACCTAATATATTAACACACACAACCATTGATCATAATAATATGAATAATAATCATAATAATACTAATATTAATACTAGTAATAATACTAATAATAATACTAGTAATAATACTAATAATAATACTAGTAATAATACTAATAATAATACTAATACACATTTATATACAAATTATGGACCTTTTACATCACCCATATCACATCTAATTACACATGAATCTAGTCATATAAATCAAATACATCCTACACACACAAAATATATACCTGATATTCATACTACTACTACAACAACAACAACACATTATACAACATCAAATACAAATCAATATTATAATAGTATACATACACAACAACCTTATGAATCTAATGATACAACACATTTATTAAATCAACCTATTAATACACGACAACATATAAAAATTGTTACAAATGATAAACCTTTACATACAAATTCAGTTGTACATACAGTATTTCGTTCAAATCCTACACATACATCTAAACCAAAATATCATAATAAACAATTTATTACACCTACAAGTTTATATGATAAACATTCAATAGATGATGATGATTTACACACACAACAAAACTCTACACATTTTGATATAACACATCAAGATACATCTTATGAATTAAATCATGAATCAACTTATCCTACACCTCATACATCAAGTATACCTTCATATTATCCCCCTGAAAATGAACCTCAACACACACACACATTTAGACAATTTTTTGGTGATGAATTAACCCATTTAATTGGATGTGTACTCCCTAATTATATCCATGAAATACCCCATCAAAATCTAATATATTTAAATAAAGCAACCAAAGAATTTCATATTGAACTTGAACGCTATAAAAAATGGGTTATATCGAATGACCCAAATTTACCTGAATTAGAAATACCCTCATCACCCCTTGATAATAATATTGATGTACCCCTTGATCATTGGTGATATGTGTGTGTAGTGTAGTGTGTGTGTGTGTAGTGTGTGTGTGTGTGTGTAGTGTAGTGTGTGTGTGTGTAGTGTAGTGTGTGTGTGTGTGTGTAGTGTAGTGTAGTGTGTGTGTGTGTGTGTGTAGTGTAGTGTGTGTGTGTGTGTGTGTAGTGTGTGTAGTGTGTAGGGGGGGGAGGGTGTGTAGTGTGTTTTTGGGTAATATGTGAATGTGTTGATATATAGTGTGTTTTTGGGTAATATGTGAATGTGTTGATATATAGTGTGTTTTTGGGTAATATGTGAATGTGTTGATATATAGTGTGATTATTATTGGTGTATATGTGTGTGTAGGGTTTAATTTTTAATTATAGTATTGATGATCATTTTGATTTATGGATGGTGTGTGTGTATAAAATGATTATAGGATTTGGAAAAATGTGTATATGAGGGATAAAGAGTTGGCAAAGGATGGGAGATTAAATGATATAATGCTTATATTCAATAAATCTCCCATATTTGATGTGTATATGTATGTTTATGTGTGTATGTATGTTTATGTGTGTATGTATGTTTATGTGTGTATGTAAAGTAGGGAAATGTGTGTGAATTTTTAAGTATGTGTCATTTTATTTTTATATCATTATATTATTTTCTAAACACACATACAGCTATATATATATATATATATATATCTATTTACACACATACATACATACACACACACACATATATATATATATATATATACGCATACACATACTATTTTTAGTTTTGTATTTCGAATCGAATTCGGAATTATTATTCAAAAACAAGTTGTTTACAATTTTATATTTAAATTAATATACTCTATAATATATAACCCATCGAAATTTTATTTGCAAATATACACACATACACACATACATATATATATATATATATATATATATATGTGCGTGTGTGACCCTAATTAATAATCCTATCAACAAAACTTAAACAAATTGTATTTTTATTATTAAAATTTGTACTAAATTAAATCAATAAATTACATATTTTTTTATTTGTATATAAATGTATATATATGTGTGTATGGATGTGTGTGTGTGTGTGTATGTATAGTGTTTGTGTGTATGTGTGTATGTGTGTGTGTGTATGTATAGTGTTTGTGTGTGTGTGTATGTATAGTGTTTGTGTGTGTGTGTATGTATAGTGTTTGTGTGTGTGTGTATGTATAGTGTTTGTGTGTGTGTGTATGTATAGTGTTTGTGTGTGTGTGTGTTGTATGTATAGTTTTTATGGGTACGTTGTGTGTGTGTGTGTAAATCATCATTTGAGCCACTTTCTCATCAATATCTGTGATTGTGTTAATGCCTTTTCTGCTTTTTTTTGACGTTTTTCTGCTGCCTCTGATATAATTAAAATTTATTATTAAATTGATTGTGTGTGTAAACATATTTCAAATATTTA
>JADHZB010000371.1:0-31469 GCA_015657535.1 Nephromyces sp. MM_2019 | reverse complement strand
TGAGACTTCAAGGTAGATGTCAGGGAAATATATGAGGGAATTTTCAGTATATCAAATGAGTTAAATTGATCGGTTGAAACTTTGTTAAATATCTAAACTGTTTTAATTATAAGGTCAATTAGATCTAATTGTATTATGCAATTCAATGCACTTTCTAAAATAGAACTTAAATTTTTCAATCTTCTTTGGTTATTATTTATCCATCACGTGAATCTCCAAACTGCTCTGGGCCGGTTTCTTCTGCTGGGCCTTGGCCATTTGATTTATCTTTGTTTGTTATACCAGATAAAACATCATCAATTCTCAGAAGCATTGAAGCCTATAGATTATATCAAAATTGTTTTGAAAATTTAATTTACTTCTAGGTAATTTTTGTACAAAGCTCATCAATTGAATCAAATGTAATTATAGAAGTGTTACCGATTCAATAGCTGTTTTCAATATCTGCTCCTTGACAGCAAATGTATCCAATATTCCATATTCCGTCACATCAACAACATTACCTAAGAATAACGAGGTGGCCACAATAGTGGTAATTTTTTCTAATGTAAAAGATTTCAAACCTGTGTTTCCATCAATTCCCATGGAGACTCCTTGACCCTGTTTTGAATGTCTTGAACGAAGGTCCGTCATAGTTTTAACTAACAATGATAAATGAAGAATTTTAATTTATTGGTGTTTATTTGAGCTATAGCTCAAGAGTTGATAGTTTATCAAGCTTGAGAAAGATTCTGGATCTGGTCTTACCAACGTTGGCTCCAGAGTTTTGAGCAAGTGTGCGAGGAATAATTTCTAAAGCAGTAGAAATAGCTTTATATGGCCACTGGTGGGTCCCTTTAATTCCTGTGAAGTGATATGAAGTTTATTAAGCCTTTAAAAGTAGTCTAAAATGTTATATTATAAAAAATGTCTTCATAGAAAATTTAAATGTAAAAATGTTAGAAGTTATAATGAGTAATAAAAGTAAATTTTTTGTAGCTCTCTCATATTTGAGAAGTTTCAAGTTTCTTCTCAACTTATGGTTATAAACTAATATAAGATGAATGCTGTAAAGGGATATGAAAAATATGGCACCTTTTGATATTTCGCTCAAACGAGCAGAGATTTCCATTTCAGTAGCACCGCCACCAGGTAATAATTTAGGTTTTAATAAGATATTTCTAGCAATGTTCATTGCATCAGACAGGTTTCTGAAAATAATAATTAAATAATCGTCAATAAATTATTTTAATCAAACTTTTTAAGGATGCTTTTGTACCTTTCAACTTCGTTGAGGACATCTTTGGAGGCACCACGAAGCATTATAGTGCATGCTTTGGGTTTAGTACATTTTGTAAAAAATGTAAAATACTCATCCCCTACAAAGTAGTGTGATGAATATATATATATATATTTATATATGTGTATATACACCATGTAGGAAATTCATTAACTCATTTTCATTATTGAACGCATACCAATCAATTTCACTTCGAATAGTCCACAGTCTAGGCCCAGGTCTATAGAAGAGACCTCTTCAGTTCGGTTAACAATTATTGCCCCGGATGCTCTTGCGATCCTATTGTTATCAGACTTTCGGACCCGTCTTACAACACTAATACCTGCCTTTAATAAGAAGTGTTGTGCCAAGTCGGATACACCTAAAAATTTGAAATTAATATAATTGAGTTTAAAAATATATCAAGTAGATATATTTACAAGATATAGGTATAATTTATATATTTGAAGCAAATTTTATGTCAGCTTGAGCTAATTAAAAGAGATATGATAAATTATATTGTTGGAATTTTTATGCTTACCTTTTTCGGTAACAACAACATTGCAACCGGACCTAATAATAGATTCACACATTTTTTGGACCTCTATCTCTTCTTGTTCTAATAACTTAGTCCAGTCCTCTTCCTTTGTGATTTCAACATTTAGTTGACTCTCTCCTTTTTTATATTCCAAAGTGCAATCCAATAGTAAAATCTGTACAAGTCCATAAATATAGGTAAGCAAGAATCTTGGATAACTATTCCTGCCTTTCTTAGATTTATTTGATTTTAATTATGTAAATGAATCTATCTCTTACTTTAGGGTTTTCTATATATCTTCTCATATTTGCATGAGTTACATCTTTATTCAACATAACTCCAGATAGGATGCCTGAATTAGAGTTTAGAGGGATATATGATCAATTAAGTCAACATAATAGATATATTATGAGGACACGCTAAAATTTAGGTTGTTAAGTGATGTCTTAAACATACAAGAATCAGTAATTTCTCCTCCAGGAATTTTTTCAACTTTAGCATATCGCTGAAAATTGCGAAATAAAATAATTTGTTATAAGCATTTAAAATAAGTTTTGGAAGCAAGGATAGTAGTAACAGTAAATATGAATTGAAATGAAATGAATTATTTTAAAGTTACTTTTATATCAATGTCTACTTTGCCGTTTGGCATTTCGACAGTTACAGTTTTGGCAGCTTCAACAGCCAATTTTGTGATAAGCTCTCCCCATCGATTTGAAAATTTGGTATCCAAACCTGTACCAAAATAATTATTAAGCATAGTTTGAATTCCTTTCTTTAAAGTATAGCTAGACTCGTCTATAAAGCTTACATGAGGCGATGACAGGGTATATAGCCGAAACATTAGTAATATCAAGCTGAGTAGAAAATCCTTCCATAATAGTAATGGCATCTTGAAGTGCTTTCATATACCCATTCACAATCACAGTTGGGTGAATTTGTTGTTTCAAAAAAGGTTCAGAAAGTGCTAAAATTTCACCTGGAAAGTTGAGATAGGATATTTAGTTTTATGAATTAGTTGTAATATTTTATTAATAAGTAGTTAATTTGGTTTATCCTAGCAAAGCTAGAAATTATTCTAAAATTACCAGCTAGTACAACGACTGAAGTAGTACCATCACCGACTTCTTCATCTTGTGATCGGCTTAATTCAATAATAGATTTAGCAGCAGGGTGCATAACATCAAGCTGAGGTAATGGAAAAAGTAATGATCATTAGTAACTATATTTTAGAATGACTAAAATTTGTTTCTAAAAATTAGATTATCATATGAGGCTTAAAGTAAGCAGGAATCTTGTCTTAGTGAAAAATAATATTGTGTATGATCTAAATAGTTAAGTATTCTACCTCTCTGAGGATTGCATTGCCATCGTTTGTCATTACTATACCTCCCATTGGATCGAGTAACATTTTGAGCATGGACTTAGGCCCAAGGGTAGTACGAACTATATCTGAGATTGTCTTCCCAGCCTAAGTAGGTTACATAATGACAAAGAAAAATCAAAAGATAAGCAAAGTAATTATTGTTCTAATCCTTGAATAAATAGATCAACTTAATAAGTAGAGCTAATTAGATGGTAATTGGGTGTTTTGAAGTCAATAGGAAATATCTTTACCTGTATGTTAGCGAATTGAGCTTTCCTCCCAGTCTCTCGCTTCGTATTTTGACGAAGGACAAGAACTGGTGACTTTTGCTTGTTCATCTTATTAAGGAGAGGAGTTTGAGTTGATGAGTGATAACAGATTGGAAAGAAGGTGAATAAATTGTTATAAGGTTTATGTATTTAAATCGATCCAAATATTGATATGTTTTAAGGAATTGATAGAGTATAAAGTAATACGACTATGGCTATAATCTGCCCCCGTAGAGAGGTGTTTTAGCAGCTAATTAAATTTTATGTATTTATTTGATGGAAATATCATCATAAAAATTAATAATTATACAGTTAACAATTCGATGTTTAGTTCAGTTAACCAAAGTTAGCAATGATTATATTTTAATACAAATAAGATTTCATTTGGCTATTAAATGAATGAGTAACAGGATATGTGTTTAGTTACCACGCGTGAATGCAAATTATTCGTCGTGTTGCTAGCTAAATTTTTTACGAAATAAAATATTTGCTTATTTGCGTCCACTGTTTTAGTATCTTAGGCATTCATAGTGTATGCGAAGTTATTATGTAAGCCATTCCTAACTTAAAGGGAAGATTCCGGTCATAAATAATAATATCAAACTTAAGGGGTGACTTTTGGGAAATGGGTTCAAATAGTAACCTGACAAGTTTTTATAGCGTTTAATTGATTATTTATATTCATGGTTTGATCTCAGATTTAATTGTACCTACACTATATACCAAAACAAACTTGTACTTTTGTTACATATATTTAAAATTAATCAGCGTTTCGCGTAGACGAAATGCATAGGTGTGTCTTGAAATGGAGAAGTTAGAGATCTAATTTTCTAAAAGTTTCGGCTCAATAACTAAATGGGTAGACTGCATTTAATAAGAATAGTAAATAAAGCCTTTATGAAGAAAGAAAGCTGTACCTAGATTACCTAAATAGCGTATGAGAATTACAATCAGATCAACTACTAGACAAGAAAAGAATTATCATTACTTTTTATCCAAGTAACATATAAGTGAATGAGTGTTATCACACTTTAGCTTAAATGTTTAAATATTGGACTACTTTATCAACAGTGTGTGAATAATGTTTCAACTAGATTTGTGATACTTACCTTCAGTTTCGATAAAAAACTCGATATGTTATAATTAAAAGAGCTTAAGAGTTTTACATAAAAATGAAATTTAGGGTTTAGGGTTTAGGGTTTAGGGTAAAGTTAATAGGAGATTTCAACAAAGAAATTTCTATAAAATTTGTTGAAATTGTTAGGTTTTTAATTATTACATATAATCATGTTTTACTTTGAATATTTTAATTTTTTTCAGGTATTTCTTTACCCATAAAATTCAATGTTTCCGATTTCTTAACAATTTTTCTTTACATATTAGAATTTGTTAATTATTTATTTCCTCAATCAGTAAAAGTGGATCATGACAAGGATTTATTATCAAATACATATAAATGCTATTAGGTGTCAAAAAGGTGTTTAATTTTCGAAGCATTGTAGTATAACATCTTTTTTAACTTTATAAATAAATTAGTTTGGTTTTGAATCGAGTCAGCTTGTATTTTAATAGCATGACAAGTAAACGTTTTTATTATCTTTAATAAATTTTATAAAATATTGTTTAGATTTTTGAATGTTGTTATATCTTGAAATAATTAGAGTAATTATTCTTGAAACTTTAAGCTCATAATTATTATTGTTTTTCACAATGTTGAATAACACTTCTTTGTTTACTTTGTTCAATTTAAGTATGGAATAATTATTTACAACTCTTTCTTTTTCAGCAATGATTTATGGGAATGAATAAACTTTCCCTTCCACTGACCTATTTCATTACCCAACAAAACAAATTTTATAAGGATTTGAATTGAATTTTCTAAGTCAAGACAACACAACTGATGCTAACTCCTGAAATTTAACTTAAAAATAGTTCCTAATACTTGGTAAATTAGGCATAATCTTATTGCAATACTAAATTTTCCTATGCTATTAAATGACAAAACATCAAATTATTTCAAATTTGCTGAAACTGTGAGCTCTTATGAATCAATGGACAATTGTAAACGATCGTTTCCTCTTTCTTTCTTTCTTAGTATCTAGTTAAAATGATATCGACTCACAGAAATTTATAACTTTGCTAATAAATTTTTCAAACATATCCAGTTAGGAACTTATTATACCTGGTACTATACAACTATTCCCCCGATGTGTGCACAAATGATAAGAGTTGAAATATGCTATCACTTTTAAACAAGCGTTTTGTTGGACCTGTTATTAAATAGATTTTTGTATAAAATGCTTACTCAATGCGCTTCAGATTGGTAAAATTAAAGGTGTACTCATTAACAACATTTAATTTACAATGCCCCAAATAAAAACCAATTTTTAATCTAAATCTATCCTAAATAGTATGAGACCACTTGTTAAGATTTGAAATTTGTTAACACACATTACAATGAGTCAAACAGTGAACACATTCTAAAAATCTCTCCCTGTTTAAATACATAAAGACAGCCCGAGATATGTAAATCATATTATCTAATAGTTCTACTTTGGAAATTCCTTTTAGCATTTAGTATATAAACAAGGCTATCAATTATTACATTATATTCTAACACTCCTAAATTTGATTAAAGTTAGCCTATCTATAGCGCTAGAGTATAACGAAGCTTAAACCAAACTTTAAAAATCAAGTCCTTATGGTCTACACATTGCATTCAGATACTCTGATGAGAGAATAGTCGTTGATATAAAAGAATTATGCAGCTTATAGCAATCAAATGAGTATACTTCAATACTCAGCATTGTGGTGTGCTTTTATACACATACAACTGCTCATAAACGTGGATATTTTTCACTCCAGTAAGATAGAATCTGTAAGTCAAAAAATAACTTTAAACACATAGCTCAAAGCCATTATATATTCCTATATAATGTTAAAACATTAACAGTGGCCAACCTAACACAAGCCAACACAATACATAGCAAACAAAAATGAAATAATCTTCATATAATCTTAATGATAATGTTCCTAAAATTTTATCCAGAGAAAATTCCAGTCAATGCTAGACCATAATAATAGGCTCGAATCTCCCCTGTTCATCAGGTACTTTTTTAGCAGTGACTAATTGTAAATAATTACCTTCAAAATATAGGTATTAGCTTGGTGTGCATCAATAATTCATAAAGAATTCCATTTGTATCTAAAACATAGTATTATTAACTCTTAATCTCATAAACAGCTCTACAATATTTATTGATAAGTTAAGATCCTCACATTTGAGGCAGAGCGTATACAAGTCTGAGCAACTTTGCACTCAAACCCATGGATTTTTGGCAAAAGATAGCTACAGAGATATAAATAATAAAAATGTAGCTCCAAATGATTTATTTATTCCGAAAATTGCATTTGTTGGAAGACCTAATGTCGGAAAATCTACACTATTCAATCGCCTAACAAACCAGGTTAAATAACACTCGAAATTGCTTGTTAATAGAGCTTTTAAAGTTTGATTTTGAGAAATAATAGACAGCTCTTACCGCTTCTTTTTCAATTTGAATCTTTAATAATTAATTTCATTAACATCTACAATGTATCGATCTAAAGTTTCGTTTCGGGGCTATAGTTGCGGACTCTCCAGGTGTTACACGGTAAACAATTTCGACAAATTTAATTAATGATTTATACTACTTATTGCATTCTTGATAAATATCACAACAATTAGGGACCGAAGATATCATACAGTGAATCATGAAAACAAGGCTTTCCAAGTTGTAGATACCGGTGGTTTAGTACTGGATAATAGAAAAGGAGATGAAGAAATAGAATATAAGGTATTACCCTACTACATAAACCATAAAAAAAAATTAACCAGTGATTAATGAAACTAAATTAAAAATAATAAAATCAACCACTAACTTTTGTTATCCCTTCAGGATGAAATAAGGAACCAAACTGAGGTTGCTATAGATGAAGCAAACTTACTCTTATTCATTGTGGATAGCCAAGTAAGTTATACACAAGATAAGATCCCTCACTAAAGATTCATTACTATTCTTGTATAAATTTTGACCTCTATAATTCTATATATTCTAGGCAGGAGTTCACCCTGACGATGAGAAATTAGCAATTTACCTTAGGAAGCTCAGAAAACCGATTGTTTTGTGTGTAAATAAGTGCGACAAACCTGGACCTCCCGATTTTGCTAGTGTAATATCCTAAAAGTGTATATCATGAATAGAAAATTTATTTCAAATGAATTCATGCACACATTATTTATCTGACTAAAAATATTCATCAATAAAACTCACTTTAACTTCTATAAGCAAATATTATAGTCAATAATTTTTTTCATTATTTTGTAGGATTACTGTAAATTAGGCTTTGGCACGCCCTACTTTGTAAGCGCTATCCATAAAACTGGCCTTACAGATCTTCTTGAATTGTAATAAAATTATTTAATTCTATACTGAATTGATATTAATCACTCTAATATATAATGTTTAACCTATGCACTTCGATTCTAAAAGCTGTATGTCTGAGGAGGGGTTCATTTGATGAAATTTACTTCATATAGGTGTACATAGATTTCTATATGAAGTATGCCTATTTATTAGATTTGTCTGAATGCATATATTATAATCCTATAGACATACTAATATATAAATTTGACAACCTAACTTGATAAATCTTAAATAACTATTCCCCAACACAAATCAGCTGTGTAAATACCCTAAATATTACAAAAACATATTCGGATAACCATAACTTAACAATTTCCAAGCCAATACGTATAGCTTTAATTGGAAGGTAACGCTTATTTTTTTTTTAAATATATAAAGTTACAAACAAATTTGCAAATCTACATACACATTTACATTTAAAAAATCCATCACTTTCCAAACACAGGCCCAATGTAGGAAAATCATCGCTTATCAACGCATTAACTGATTCTAACCGTTGTATAATTAGCCCTGAGATATCAACAACACGTGATACAGTGGATGTTCCGACTAACTTTAGTAATATATATATATACAAACATATATATATGAAATTGTGTGTTTGTGAATATATTACAACTTAATAAAGCTCCAATTCAATATATACCCAATTTCAACACTTTATAAATAAACAAGGATATATAAATGTATAGCCATTGCTCTATATTTACATTTTTGTGCTCAAATTTAGGCCACTTATTTTGATAAAAGACCTGTATATTTATATTACCGCAAAGCAAACACACATATCCATGTAAATATATATATATATATATATATCAGATGGTACACAGTTTACACTTACCGACACGGCTGGTTTATTTAAGAAAAGCACACTGAAAACCATGAATGGCGTTAATTTCTTTTCTATACATCGCTCATTAAAGGTTATATATATTTATGTGTGTGATTATTAAAATAAAAGTATAGATTGATTATCACCTCAAATGATTGTATTTATGTACACACATAGATTGAATATTAAATCTATTATATTTATTTTATAAGAACTGGCCATATAGTTTATATTATATATTAATATACTATAAGTTTAGAATATCTTTAAGAAAAAGCATTTTTATTTTAGCTTTATAAGCAGTATATACTTTGTACTTAAAAATTCTTTTTAAGAGCCATTATACATATATTTATATATTGATATGCATCACCACACGCATATATTTATTTGAACATCTATTTGATCTATATACAAACATATATATAAAAAAACATAATAGGACACACACATAACACATATATATATATTTACATCTGTATATATATTTTACACATATACGTAAATTTTTATAAAGGCTATTGAACAAGCAGATGTGTGCTTATTAGTCATTGATGCTACCCAAGGTGTTATGAAATTGGAAATACAATTAGCCCAAGCAATAAGTAATGCAGGAAGGGCATGTATTATAACTTGTAATAAGTGGGATATACTTGAAAAGGATTTAAATACACTCAAAAAAGTAAAAAAATTGCCTTGGATTCACTACACACACTTATATTTACATATTTATATATATCTATATGAGCGTACATAATCTATGATATACACGTTGGATTATATATCTATATTTATAAATATATATGTTTATCTATATAATTATAATCATCTTATATCTGAGTCTGTATTATTTAAACACACTGTATTATAGACTGAAGAATCATTAAAATTATTACTTCCACCTGTTAAATGGTCACCTATTTTATTTGTATCTGCAAAAAATAAACTGAGGATGAATAACATTTTCCAAACAGCCCAAGATGTGTACTTCCAAGTAATTAGAATATATATATATATATATTATTTAGATAATTATAAATACACGCAAGCACATAGGCGTTCTTTTTGATATCAAGCATTTTATTCAAAATACTATTCAAATATCTATATATTGTATACTTATACTTTAATCAAAAATATCATTCGCATATATATAAACGTTTATATAATTGAATATAAGGTAGCACATATATATACATATATATAATTATATACTTTTTCAACAGTTTTCTCGTCGATTGAAAACACCCTTAATCAATGAAGTTATAGCAGATGCAATTAATTTTTATAATTTAAGATCTCAAACCCTCAAAAAATCACCCAAAATATATTACTCAACTCAAGTATATATATATGTATATATTTATATAATTTATTTCCTAATTTATTACATTTTTCAAGAATTATTTGTAATAAATATTGGTATTTACACACCTACATATACGCTTATATGACAGGTATCTACTTCACCCCCTACATTTGTTAGTTTTTGTAACAATCATAATTTATTTAATAAAGATATGAAAGTTTATATGGAAGAAACTCTAAGGAAATCATTTGGATTTGAGGGTACACCTATAAGGTAATTTAATCATAAGCATACATTAAATAAACATACACATACACACACATATATAAGTATAAACAAATATATATCTAACAAATTATGTGTTTATTAATTTACTCAAACTTAGATGGTTTTGGAGATCAAAAAAGGATAATCAAATGTCTCAAATAAAATAAAAATTGTTTATCAACTAGAAATTTTTTTATCTAAAATTTGATGAGTGAACTCAACCATCAACTTCTCCTTTCCCTGAAAATTTTGCACATATCACAGACAAAAACACACACTCACATATCATACTCCTTACTCCAAGAATGAACCTGACCCTATTTATCAATTCCTGCTAACCACACAAATCTGTCCAACCACTCTCATAATTTTATAATCTATTTTCCTCAATTTATAATAATCGACCCAAGGTAGATCTCCCCCAATTTCTTTTACTATAAATAAGGCTTAAGCCTACATTTTCTTTGCACATTTCATCGTTGATATAATGCTTTAATATTGAACCCAATGACACCCCATGTGGAGTACTCTGTAAATCATTACCATTGAGTGATTTCAATATAAATTTATGGTCACATAAACACCTATGAATTTGCATCAATCTCCAAAGTAATTTATTTCTAGGTATATATATATCTTCCTCCTTAATTATCCATTCTATTTCTTCTAAATAACTGAATTTATTGATGATATTATCCAAATTTTCTTTCAATATTGACATACGCGAATGCATACTTTCTTCTAGCAGTAACATAACATCTGTTAAGGGTGTTAATTCTATAGTATTTAAGCTTAACAATGTGTGTATTGGCTTGGGTGTATGTGTTGACATAAATATCGACGTATTTGTATGTGTAGATTCATCCGGATAGGTTTTTATATAAGTAGATTCTTGAATAGGTGATTGTTCAGTGTTTTTTCTATGTGTATAATCTCCTCCATGCGTGTGGGGGATATTTTCTATTGGTATATGGGTAGATGAGGAACTTTGTATATATGTGTGCGTAGATTTACCACATTGATGTATATCTATAGCTGCCGAGCTTGTGTATATATTAGACTGATTTGATTCAATTTGATGTGATGATGTTTCATTACAATCTCTACCATTCATGGATGAATCATCACAATAACTATCACACACTTCATCATAGTTACACACATCACTCCTTGTACCAATCCTGTGGATACCTTTACAAATTTTATGCTTATCACAATCAAAATTCGTAGTGTGTCCATTGGATCCACCTTGATTTTGACCATTCTTTTGATGTGTGTATATGTTGGGATAACAAAGTTTCTCGATTTTCTGTTTATCGTGTATCTTTATGTGTGTAACAGATGGCCTCTTATGAGGTGAAAGAGAAAATAAATAACCAAACAAGCCACTATACACATCTCCATCTTCTAACATGTAAACATCAATTTCAAGCCCTCTCAACTTACTATTTAGCTCATCATGGTTGACGATTGATTGAAACGTATGTATACTATTCACACATAAACAAAATTCATTTGGTATACACATTGCCTTAAATACCAAACTATTCAATTTTTTACTATATTTTTGGAAATTCATACCCCCACTACTAGACTGTACCTTTAATATTGGCATATCCATTATGATAGGTTGTGTGTATATATGTATATTTAGGATTTGAAGCTCCTGAGTGTATATTTTCGGACATACAATGAATATAATCTTGTAGGAAGTTTTCAATAAGCTCTTTTATACCATTTTGGAGTATTGAGTTTCTACTTATAACCAAATTTTTATGTGTAAAGCTCACATATATTATGTTTAAAGATAGGTTCACATATCCCATGTATATTTATAAGCATTGCATACATCATGAGTGTGTCTACAAGTGTTGTATATGTCTCTTAAGTATATGTGTATTTGTTTCATATATATTCAAATGAGAGCTCAAATAAACTATATTTAAATATATCTTGAAATTCAATATTTTATCTTTGTAAATACTTGTTTAAGTATTGGCCCCTTTATAAGGTGTATATACAACTATGAATGTATATGAGATTATTTATTTATTACTAAAGAGAGACTATTTAATATATGAAAACTTATTTATCAAATCTTTAACTTCTACATTGATATATATTGCTATACACAACTGTTATTATATTGATTAATAACATACTTAAAAATTACAAATATGCTTACACACGTTTTATTAATTGTTATATAGAATTAAAAATATATATGTAGGCTATTTTTATTATAAAACAAGAAAAACTATTTAGTTATATAATTATATATTTGCACTTTGATATATGCATAAATATATGAGTGTGCAGGTGTGTGTGAAGAAGTATAAAATACATATAATTTGATTTATATTTATTTTTTCATAACAATACTTTGTTATATTCTCAAAGTTTAATACTACATGTATAAATATATGTACACCTTATTATATTAAGTTTATAAAAAAGTTAATATTTCAGACATCCTCACATATCTATTTTAAAATTTAATAAATTACTCTGAGTTATATGATTTTTTTTTAAAGGCAAAAATATAAATTACATACATAGAATAAACGATATACATACAAGTTATATACTTATAACAAGCTAGATATATACAAATAAATTATATACACAGAACAGATCATATAAACGCAGCAAAAGGTGTATTAACAAGAGTATTCATAAATAATACACACAAACTAATATATGTAGAAATTTAGCTAGAAATAACAAAATTAAAGTTTAATTCTAAATCTTTTATATATAGGAAGAATGCGTGTATAAAAGATTCACTATAGAAACAATTTAACCTGTATTTTATTTTGCTAAATATTTATATGTATATATATATAATGAAGCTAATAAATGGTAAAGTCTACATTTTTGTATCATTTAGTACACTGGCATTTGTGTGTATATCAAGCTTATTAACAATATCCAGAATGTGCACACATTATAACTATAACCTCACGCCTGTTGTATAAATGGATTGATCGCACTTGTGTGTGCATATTATGTGTATCATATATATGGGTATGTCTATAAAAGCATTATGCTTGTGTTGCATATTTGTAATTACAAATATATATAATTGTGTGTGTGTGTGTGCCTATAACCATATGCGTTTTGTTCATATGTTTAGAATAACATGCTTATATTCACAACCTCAGGTGCTTTTATATAAGATATATCTTAATTATGCACTGTGAGTCTTGGTATTTCAATGCAATTAGTAATTAATTTAATCATCCATATTTTCTAGTATATTTGCAACTATATATTAGTAGCGTGTAAACTTAGTACATGTTGATTGTGCAGTAATGCACTATTTACACCAAACTAACATAAATGTGTGTGCATAACTTTGCAATTTATTTGACATAAAAAAGTCATTTTGTAGTCGAATTTGCTCTTTATTTGTAATAAATTCAACACCCTCTTTATTACATTGTTTTAGTAAAAAATCAAGTTACTTTTGAATAAGAATTCACTTATTAGTGTTTTGCGTAACAAGCTTGAATTTTTAAAGCGCCTTTCTAATAAATGTATAATATATACATATACATATTACATATACACAGATCAACGTTTCACTACAAATAATATGCATATTTATTAACCAAAAAGGAATATTTTATTTTAGATTTGACCTATTTATCTAACGAATTCTTACTTATGATTAAAAATTTTGATATAGCTATGAATTAGCCAATCTTAAAGTTTGAATACACTTGCTATACACACAAAGATATATATATATATATAGTTATATATATGTTATATATTCTGACTTTTATTTTTCATAGCTAAAGTATTTCAAAAATTTAAACACAAAATCTAGTTAATCTCGAGGCTTAACTGAAACAACTGAGTGATCAAACATAGTCAGCTTTATATAGGCACAATCGCACACACGTTAAAATTTTAAATTCAAACATTAACTTATCTGTACTAACGATTCCTAAACACATATTGAATTATGCAAAAGATTAATACTTGGTGCTAATATTCTTTAGGATTTATTATTATTTTTCCAGTCAGATGGGATAAAAATGTAAATTATTAATTTAAATTTATTTCTTTAGAGAAATTCACAAACTTACAATTATACAATTTACATACACTTTTACTTACAAATTACACTACACATAATTTACGTACAAATACATATATACAAATTCACAATCTATATACATTCACAATCTCCATGCACTAATAAATAAATATATACACAATCTACCCGCACATATAAATATATATTCACAATATAAACATACATTTGTAAGTAAGCCAAGATTGATAGACCTATACCTAATTGATACTTATGTTCACACGCTACCAAAATCTATATAAACATATATATTTATAATAGGTTTATTGAATATGTAATTTAATAGATAAGCTGAAATATTAAATAAAATGCATTGCAGCTAACAGATAACACATACAAATATTTAAGTTATGTTCAAAAACTTCCAAAATTATGTCTCAAAATCCACATAATGATAAACTTAATTATAAACACATCTCAAAATCATTTGATATAGCTATTGATAATACAATTAATTTAATAATACCACCCATTGGAAGTATACCTTATGAGAAAATTGGTGAGAGTAGTTTCACAGAGGATACACACAGTGAAGAAGATTTCCAGGGTAACACATTGGATGAATTACTTAATTTACTTGTAGATGAAAAATCGATAACAACACCATCATCATATTATTATACACAAACAAACAATAATACACATCAAAATACGCACCAGCATCAAAACACACACACAAATCAAAATACATATCAACGGGCACATCAAATTTCAACACACACTCAAGATATGCTTGTGTCATCATCAACATCCTATCACATGTCAAATATAGAATTATATAAGAATAATTATAACAGGATAGTCAATGAAGATGATGAAGAAAATTCAAGTAATGATGAAACTTACTCATCATCATCTTCATCATTTTTATGGAAAAAACATTTAAGAGAATTTACGAGTGTAGCTACACCATCGACATCCACAATAAATAAGTCACACAAAGCAGTCAATAATAATGTTAATTTGGATAGAAAGTTTAGTTCAAGAAAATATAAAGATGAGACTTCTGGCTTGTCCATTTCATTAGATGAATTACCTCTTCAAAAATTAGTAAAATTTGAAAGCTTAGAACAAAGTCGTCTGTCCAAATTACTCCCTCGATACAAGCCTAAACAAAGAGATACAAACACACATAATGAGACACAGGTATTCTCTCCACAAATCTACATACAAGGTGATTCGCCATCACAGAGTTACACACAGGATAGTTTGCAACCACAGAGCCACACACACAATGAAGTAGAAACACAGGATCATATATATACACAAAATGAGTCACAAAACAATATACATACACGCTGCTCCAGCACATATCTAACTACAACCAATAATGAACTAAATACAGAACACATTTCGAGTGTATATTTCCCAGGGTATTATGCACATCAAGAATTAGCAAATCTAAGCCATAAGATATTTAATCCAACGGTTGATTTATTTATAAATTCTTTAAAAGTTCAACCATATTCACTGCTATTCAATTCATTGTTCTTATATATAGATTTGTTGCATTTATTACCCTGTTTTACACTACCATTATATGATCCTGGGGTCATACAATATGTATGTGAAGATATTGCATTACACTCAAGGTTTACTGGGTTAGAAGTACCCTTTAGGTTGCTTACACACGACATATGGTTCTTAGCTATGTATGCATATATGTCTGATATACCCACATGGGCTAGGCCACCTATAAATTTGTTAAGGATATATAAATTCCAAGCAATACAATCCTATCAAGATATAGATGAATTACATACAACTGGCCTTGTGTATCATAACATACACACAATTTTTACAGATTATTCAGAATCATTAGATATGATTGAGTTAAACTACCCAGAAGGATTTTCTATTAATAGTAACCCCTACACACACTTCCAAGACTTTACACATTTCGTAGGCACACTGGGATTTCAATTAAAGGAGATTGTATTCTCTGAAGAGTTTGGGGATGAAGGTAGAGAAAATATTAATATGGGGTGTATTGGGAATGATAGTGAAGATAATGATGATAAAGAAGATGTTGATGGCTTATTTCATGTCAGGCAAGAATATGACTGTGTGTATGATGGTCCTGATAATCGAGGTGTGTGTGTGATTGTGTATATGTGTGTTCTTGGGGATTTGTAGTAGATTCAAGTAGATTTTTTGTGGGGTATTGATAAGTAAATATTATGTGAGACTAATGTGAAGGTGTGTAGATTGGGCTGTATATGACTGAGACTACTTCCATAGTGTGTATAGACTGTATGTAAACTTATCGGGAGTATCTTTGAAATGATTGTAAATCATGCGTATTGAAAAATGATATAAAGTGCTTAAGAAAAAATATATAATTGTAAAATAATACTGAAATTATGAATGATGATGTGAACACCTTAAATAAGAAATAAATCAATTTAAATATATGTGTAGAACTATAGTAAAATTTTCCTTAAATATACACACATACACAATATATATTTCTACAGCATCAGCAACATTTGGTACGAGATTTTTCAAATATTTAATAAGTAATCCAAAAGAACATATTTTTAATAAGAGAGTAAAGGATAGTTTAAATTTATTTTATATTAAAAGTGTACTATATAAACGAGTGAGAGAAGAGGTGAATATAGAGAATTTAGAAATCATGGATAATCAAAACACACACACACATACATACACACACACTGATACGCACACAGATACAAACGCACAAACAAACATACAAACTGCTCAATAATCATAGCAACCTCAATCACCTATTATGGAATGGGAAGATTGTGGGAGCTAAAGAAAAAAATTCAAAAATGTAATTCGAAATTTTTTAGGATTGCTTGTGTTTACATGTGTGTGTATATATGTATATGTGTGAGTTTGTGTGTATGCATGTATGGGAAAATCTATATATGCTTATGGGTAGAGGAGCATTTAAATATGTCTTTATGAATATGTGTGTATAAATGTGCGTGTATGATGTCTATATATGTGTATATGTGTATGAATGTATGTATATAATTATGTATATAGGCGTGCTTAATAATCAAAAATTACACAAATTAAAGCGTGGTAACTAATTGACAATACCAAAATTAATTTTTGATATTTCTAAACTGGTTAGGTCCAGTAGTAAAAGTTGTGGTGTGTGTGTAAAACTTGGTATAGTTAGTAGTAGGGGGCTATCCTTGTGTGTATTGTTCTTTAGATAAGTTGATTCAAATGTTTGATGATTTCCAGAGAAGAAGATGTGTGGGTATTTTGAATCATCCCATAAACAAAATGGGTCATGTTCAATGAAAGGATAACATCTAGATATATACATAAGCGTGTGTATATATGTGTGTGTGTGAATGCGTGTATTTCTGGGTATCTTTGTGTGTGTGTATGTCTTTAAATACGTGTGTGTGTGTATGATGCTAAGTGTTAAAGAATATATTTATGTGTATGTGTGAGTCTCTCATTAGGAGTTTGTGTGTAACTAAATATGTATGTGTATATTAATCTCTTTCTGTATGTTTGTGTTTGCGTGGATTGCAAAATATATAAATTGAGACAGTCATAGTGACTTTAAATTGATGCTCATATTTGTGGGATAAGTGTAATTAATATAAACGATAATTATAGTTCCTTCAATGTATTCACACACACACACATTTATGAGTAGCTTACGGAAGTGTGTCGGGGGCTGTTGGTGCTATACATCTTGATTGAACAGTCAATTCAAAAGCCTCTGTGTGAGACACAAGTTTTTGTTTAAGAGAATTGTTACACACATATTAACTAAAACTTTTACCCATTGTTGTTAGATTTGAAAATTTACACACATCATTTATAGGCTGTCCAGAGGTACCCAGAAAGTTTAACTAATAAAAAGTAATAAGTTTTGTTTGGTATAGTGTGTAGTGTTTGTAAATATCTTTAAATGTTTGTGAGCAATATATGTGACTAGGTAGAAATATGTGTAAAAAACAACTTATTAGGATGAAGCGTATGAATGTGTATATAAAAATGCATTTAAGGAAAAAGTATATACATATGTAGACCAAATATTTCTATGATAACAATGTGTAACATATGTGTGTGTGTGTACATCCCCTTACATTTCCAAGTTTAAATGAGTATGGGTTGGTTGTTGATTGAAAAGTTGAAATTCGACGACTTTGTTTAAATAATAGGGGATGAAGGGGGCGTTGTGGCATACTATATGTAGTTGGGTCATCACAGCCTATGAATAAATAAGTAAACACACATCGTTTCAGATGTGTATATACAGGATATATATACACACATTTATAGATGAGAATTCACAAGTGTGTATGTGTACATAGAAGTATATGTATATATGTGCAATGATCTATTTATGTATGTAAATAATGACACTCACACTACACACACACCTTACCTGGCATAATATCAATTGGAATAAAAGGGGCAATTTGTGCAAAATACGTATCAACTTCTTGTAGATTCCTTAACACATACACACATATATATATATGTATATATATGCGTATATTTACAGATATTCAAACTCACACATGCACACATATAACCACGCACAAATACGCATACACACACATACAAACATACATACACATGTTAATATATATTTAACATTATTGTGTTTCTATGAGGTTACCCATTAATATTTTCCAAATTTTTAGTGAATGAATTCCCCGCTATAACCAAACGTATAATTTGTGAACTAGTTTCTCTATCTGAGTCTATTCTATTATACACACAAAGATACACACACACATACATAAACATATAAGCATACACATATTTATGCATGCAATATACACATATACATGCATACGCATTTCTACATACATATACTTATACTTATAACTACATACGCATATGTACATATTTATAAAAATATATAATTAAACAGATATAAATATACACACCGACATATAAACAGAAATATATATATATATATATATTATATAAACACAAATAAATATATATATTCATAAATATATAAAATTAGTTATATGTAATAAGTTGTGGAGATTCAAATGCTATGAAAGCTTAAAGAGGTTTAATAGATCTAGCTTAATGAATTTCATTTAAATATCAATGTGTATGTTAGTCTATATGTATATACATATTCATATATTCAGATATATATATATTTATGTGTATGTTTGAGTATGTGTATATGTGTGTGCGTATCAGTGTATTAACTGATGTGTAGATAAGATACGTATATTATCATCTATATATAAGTCCTATTTCAAAATTCATAGAAATAATTAAGAATTTAAATATGATTTGTTAGTGTATGTGTGTAAAATCAACAAATTCATTAATGTTTTAAAAATTGCGTGTATAAATTAAGAACTAAATAGGCCTATAATTAACATACCCACACGTCCCTAAAAAATAATCACGCAATAATTGCAAACTTGTTACATCCGTTTCAGGGTCTCCAATTCGGAGGCCTAAATATATATAATATATTTATATGTGTATATTTATAAGTATATTTGTGTGTGTGTGAGCGTGTATGCAAATATAAGTATATTTCTGTATATGTGCATATATATATATATAAGCATTTCTATGTGTGTGTGTATATATATAAATGTGTGTGTGTCTGTGTAAATGTGTAGGATTGGAGTTAACAGATAAGGAGTCGAATAAAATAAAACTATGATTTGTAAAGTGTAAAAATACTTAATCAGTTCTCCCCTTTACCTAAATCTAATTATAATATATACACATACACATATATATATATATTTATATATGTACATTTACTTGATATCATAAACTACACACCAGATAAAAAGGCCACATAGGCTTTTGGTGATGACAAAGAAATGGGTATCGAATTGTAAGGGATATCACCGAAACTATATTCATTAACAATGAATGTACCATCTTGGCTTAATACCCCTTTAACTGCAGCTATCTACAAGTTACAAACACACACACACATAATAATACTATAATAGCATTAAATAAGATTTGGTTTAACTAAAAAATACACACATTATTGGGATATTTACATGTGTGATGTTAGTATTCTTATTGTAAAATGCTACACACAAGAAGGATGTATACATGCTTGTTCTCCCTGTCGTCAGACACACACACACAATTAAACCAAATGAACACCCATAAATGCATATCACCTCACATCCCCATACACCCCCACATATCCACACCCCCTCTGCCACACTCGCCCACACATCCCCACATACCTACCCCAAACCCCCAAACACCACACACACATACACACACAGATATATATATATATATATATATATATATCTGTGTGTGTAGATATTACCAAGCCAGAAACAATTTTATGGGGCTGTAAAACATCACCACCCAATCGAAGACGAGCACTTTGATCTTCGATTAATAAAAAATCGTTTTGGCCTAAATAACTCTCAATTGGTTTTGACTGATAAAAAAGTTAAATGTGTAAATTGGTATGTGTGTGTGTTTGTAGGTTATATATATATATATATATACACATAGGTTTAGGTGTATATGTATGTTTGTGCGTTTAATTATTGTATTAACTGAGATTTATTTGGTTTGAGCTAGAGTGCAAAGTCAATGGATGTGTAAACATACTAAAAATTAAAAAGTATGCTTTATTAGATATATGAATAGTGTGTTTAAACAGATCTTTATTATTTTTCACCTCTAATTTGAGTTCATCCATATAATCAGCTAGGGCAGTGGGCTTAAGAGCCATATCCTTGTATAATGTTCCGATCAAAACACATTCATTCTGTGAGCATATAATTTTACACATAAGCAGAAATGTGTATTGGAGATACATAAACAGTTGGCCAATTAAAAATTCTTTAAAAAAATTTAGCTTAAAATATGTTTTGTTTCATTTACATATTTACTTAAAGTCTAATTGCATATGTGCATTCAGACATCTATTAAACTTTAACTAATCACACACACCTACTAACCTAATTAAACACACCTGCTAACCTAATTATGCACACCTACTAACCTAATTATGCACACTTACTAATCCACAGCTACTTATACATAGCTTACATTATTAGATACATCTCTTATAAAGTCAATGTGTAGAACTTGAGAGGGTGGCCATTTCGCTTTCACATGTTTTGAAATAGTTGGTTTGAGGGTGGCTAAACGTATAAAATAAAGTGAACAAAATTGTTGTGTGTATTGTCGTTTAGATATAGCAAAAGTTTCAGATGTGTTTGTATAGGGATATGTTTGTATAGGCCTCTCCAATGTATCTGTTTTATTAGGTGGAAGATGTGTGAGTTCTGGGGGGGGTATGAGCTGCGATAATATTTGATCCATTATGGATTGTTTAAGTGTGAAACACCTATTGATATGAATGTTTAAAATACTGTACACTTAGTAGAGGTATGAAGGTGTAAATTCCTTGCTCACTGATGTTTGAGTTTGTGTAAATGTCTAGATCTTAACACGAGTGGTTTTTTTGTTATATATGTGCGTGTTTATCAATTCTGGTGAAGATATATATGAAATTTTTACAGCTTGTGTGTTTAGTATTCATGCACATTAAGGCCTGTTTGAAAGTTCTAAGTGTGTAATATTTTCAGTGTAAGACAGTGTCTATAAACAAATGTCTTCAAAGACACAATTTTATTGGGAGTAAATTGATGGCTATTTACCTCATATGGAAACTCAAAAACATCAAATTTGATAAATTGAGTGTAATTAGTTAAAATATGTTTTTATTCGTATGTGTGAGTACACAATCTTTTCACTATTGTTAATGTGAGTAAGAATATGTAGGAGTATAGTGCTGTGTGGGTATTGTGTATAAGTACAAGTATGTATGTGTAAATAAATATAAATTTACAAGTGTGTGTACATAATTGTGCTTTTAGAACCAGCAAGAAATCCACAATATTTGTGGATGTGTGTAAAATAAGTGTGAACTTATAAGTATTTGTTTGCAAAAATCAGTATGAATACACACGTGTGTGTGTGTGTAAATTGGTGTGAATATAAAGGTGTATGAGTATTTGAATACCCATGTGATTAAAAGGTGTCTTTGTGTGAAATCAGTGTGAATACACAAGTGTGTGTGAACCTGTAAGTTATGTTTCAGTGTATGTTTGTAATCTTAGTATGAAGAATGTACAAGATGGCTTGTGTGTGTGTATGTGATTATGAAATTACAAGTGGTCCTGTGCTTATGTGTGTAAAGCTCATATGATGAGTATATCTAGAATGTAGAAATATGTACTATTACTAGTTTACTAAGCTGTAACTACACTCATCATCCAAGTAAAACAAGCAACACTTGCTAGGTAGGACAATAGGGTAGAATTGTTATAACTATTATGATAGAACTTTTGGTGTTACAGCCAAGAATGTTATATACAAAAAATTAAGGGAAATATAAGAGATAGAATTTATAAAGTAAGGGGAAGGAAAATCTTATATAAAAATCAAAGAAAAATATAAACAGCAAATAAAGTAAAGATAAAAAAGGAGAGTATCATAAAAATTCGAATTTTTGATTTTATTACTTGAGTTATCAAAGGAAATTAAAGTAAGATGAAAGTAATATACATGAGTTACAGAGAAGACCTTATGACATAAACAGACTAAAATAAACAAATAAAATTAGTTAAAAATAAGCGGATATATTTTTCCTATTTATTTTAACAATTTTTCACGTTTTTCAATTCTTAGAGAATTATTCACTATCTTGAATGTGAATCTCAATGCTCAATGTAGTAAATCTGATTATATGTTAGCTGTGAACTACACATTTATAATATAAATTGTTATGCTTTATAACTTATATATAATATTATTATATTATACTTATTGTATGCATAATTTATTTAATATATTTGTAATATACTAAATAATAAGTTTGTAAAATGTTTTTAATATGTTTATAACATAAGTATAATATGTTTAAATATATATAGTATATATATAATAAATATGTAAAATATTAATAATATATCAATAAGATATGTAATATATGTTTACAATATATTTATGATGTATTCACAATATTATTACAATATAAATCTAATGTATTTATAATGCACATATGATGTATATGCTATATTTATGTGTAATATGTTTTAATTATATGTATAATATATTTTAAAAATATAAATAATACCTATAAAGCATATGTGTAATAATAATATATTGATGAGATTTGCGTAATGCATATGTAATATATGTGAAATGTTTTATAGTATATTTATATTTATTTTAAATTTTGAAACACGATTAATAAATTAGGATTTATCGCGTAGAAATAATAATATATTCAAATTTCCATTATTTTTTTGAAGTAATTCTTAAATTTCAAAGTGATTGATAAATTTATTTCCTATAAAATATATATTCATTTAGTATTGTTTTGGGTTGTAAAGTTTCGTTACTAATGTATCTTCGTTTAAATTACATACCAAATTTGGGATTTTATAAAAATTCAGTAAAACAGCTAAAAAACGAGTGGTGTTATGTGTTTGGTTTTGCCTATGTGGTGAGTTGTGTATGTAGTACTTAATTGTCATGTATAAAGTTTTACGTATTAACATTTGAGGAGTGCATGGTTGCTTAAAGTAAGAATTTTAGATTGTGGCTATGGGTAGGTGCAGTTATTTAAGAAAGTAAATCAGCTCTCATAAAAAAGTCAATGACTCTCATAGATGTAATGTTATATTTCTTTTTTATGTTTGCGTGTGATATTTTGTTATATATGTTTGTGTGTCCTTTTGGTAAAAATATGTGTGTGCCATTTTGGTGAAAGTGCGTGTGAGCTAATTTAGTATTTATATGTGTGTGCTATTCATATGTGTAGGATGTTGGTACAAGTGTGTGTGTGCGATTTTGATATGTATACCTGTGTACCAATTTGAAGTTTAAGCTGCAGTGAATTTAGGGAAGCGTGCACCTTTAATTGTTTCTTTATATAATCGAGAATATGTATTCACTCATTTATACACGTTAATTTTCTATGCGGTGTATTTAATATGTATATAAAAACTCACATGTTGTGTATAAAAACCTACCTACACAATTGCAAACACCCACAGATCAAGCATATATATAGATTAAACTTGGAAATAAATATGCTTCAAGTGTGGGTATGTGTACACATTTTATATATGAAATTTAGATTTTTACTCTTGCTGAAATTAAATAAATAAGACATACACATACATATATTAACAAACATGCAAGTGCATATGTGAAACTTTAGCATATTTTTCCAAATTGTTAACACTTGTTAAACTCGCACTCAAATTATAAAACCTTTATATGCCCTTAATTTTTTCTATTTTTACACATACACACCTACAGCAGTTTCGAACATAGATAATAAATAAATAACTAGTTCATACTAGAATGCACACATACCGACGTGCAGATACATATATAATATAGCATACACACATACATATATATAATATAGAAATCTATATATATTTACATAATTATCTAACGCACATCCATTAAATAAATATATTACTATACATTAATAAATGTCGAGCTCACACGCTTGAATAAATATCAACAACATAAATATATTTAATTAACAAATACATATTAAGCTATTTATATCATTGTTATAACAAACAATTGCACATAAACTATTTAAGATACATATATACTCTAGAATTTTCACGCAAACCCAATTCCATTACACTGTAACATACATATATATATTTTTTACCCACACATTTGTATACCCTACCATCGAACACATTTAATTAACACACACATTTTTTAATATCACCACACATGCATAAATATATTTTCCTAACATAAACATTCACTTTTTGCACACAATCACACGTATTGTGCATAAATATATATTAAAAGCAATCTTCCCCTCATATCTATCAAAACAGAATACCACAAAACAGATACACAAACCCACCCACCCAGTTTCACTAGCATGGCCACATATATAATAACCCACACACACCACAACCCATACATATAACAATACCAGCCCAGACACAGAGCCAACCCACACATAAATACCATCCCTTACACACACCACCTGGCATACACCTCAACCATGATTGCGATAACAACAACAATAACAACCCCAACAACACAACAACAGCAACAGTAACATTAAATAACAACAGCAACAGTAACATTAAATAACAACAGCAACAATAAAAGCAACAACACACCACAAACACACAACTACACACACTTAAAGCTCCCCATTTCAATTCACATGTGAACTTATTTTGATTGGATGACCTCCAATGCAAATTTTACCTCCAATCATTTAAGGACAATCAAACTTCCTCCTTTTATATATCTCTGAATTCATAAACTACACATATTTAACTTATTTTTTCGTACCTGCACCCTTTGTTCAAACTTTCTAACCTACTCATCCCCTTGACATATAAATCTACTGTCGATTAGACTACACCTCAGTTATTTATCCCAAAAGTTTGACATCATTTCTATCTCCTTTGAGTACACACTTAAGCTATAACACACATAACAACTAACTTCATAATAACTCCCATAACTATCACCCCCCCCAGATCACCATACATTACACATAGTCACAAAGTTTACGCACTTCCACACTCCCAAGCCCTGTACACTTGTATACACCTCTTGATAGCCTCAAGCACTTTCTCTATAACCACAGAACTTCCTCACACCTACCACCATTCAACATCACCTCCTACATACTCACCAACGTCCCCTCAGACTACCCTCCTTACGCCCCAATCGCCAACCATACACACACACCTCCTCACTCCCAAATACTTCTGCATAAACATCCCCGCAATCTTTTCTTTTGACCTTCACCTCATCACACACACCCCTCACACCTCCTTACTGCTCCGCCCACCTCCACACTCCTGCGCACACCTCCACACATCTCCGCAAACCCCTATACACAGCTCGTATACCCTCCCAAACCCACACACTACCTAAACACCAATCTAACAAAGAAAACCAAAAGTAAAAAGGGCATAGAAGATGTCCCTTTTAGAAAGTGAACCAAAATGTATACCTCCTCTCCCTACAAATTCTTCTGCACCCCCAATTGATGACTCTCTCTCATCAGCTCCAAATACATTGTACACACCAGACTTAAACTACACACCTTCTAGACAAGATTCAAATGTACATTCGGACTCTTCCTCTTACAATTCAAACACACCCATATCATCAAATTCATCGATTAACCACTCGTTATATGCAGACTTTGGGAGTCACTACTCACCACCCATTGCTGATTCATTTGAAATAATATCATCTAATGATTCCGCATCTGATTACATACAAGATGAACCTATACAAGATTCAAATGAATCAGCTACTGCATCCACATCCCAAAACACACAAACAACTGCTGACACATCTACAAACACACAACCAACACCAGCAACTCCTTCTACAATACTTACACAACCTGATAATTCTCACCTCAGGCTCATGTTTTCTTTACCTCCAAATATACAATTCCCACGTAATTTTTCAATTTCTTTACCCATTTTATTCCTCCTCTATCAATCTCTACAATTTTCTTTCAAGACACTCTTAACTGTCTCACAAATTATAATCTCATTATTCATACAATATATTATACGTACACTACGTTCGATACGATTTAGGTTACTATTCTTACTACCAGCACGTGTATGGAATGGTGTGTGGTTTCCCCCTTATTGGAAGAAAATACTTATTTCTGTATATCTATTTGATTTATTTCTATTAGCTGTACGATTTACTGTTGGGAAACCTATAATCTTGTTTCTACAAGAATACAACCCAGATGACGTTATGAATCAAAATTTGTTAAATATAGCACACACAACCAAAATAAATACACCTATAGATGGTGATAGCACATTTGGTGTGCTATTATTTCAAATTTTCTTTCAAGTCCTTAAAATTGTAGTTTCTCTCTTTTGTCACTTACTACCCGTTTTACTAAGCCTTATATTAACACCTATGTTGGTTATTATTCGTAGGAATCCCCATCACCAACATACTTGAGTTATATATGTGTGTGTAGGATATAGGTTTTAGTTGTGTAGGTGACATCCTAAGTATGTAGATTATAATGAGTAAATACACCATTGAAATGTATATACACCCTAGAAATATTAGAGATTTATAGATATACACAGCTTAAACAATGAATATTACTTGAACTTACAAAGAGGAGACATCAAAGATTTGAACTTACAATCACATTATACACGAAAATAACGGATCTCTTACAGCACACACATACAGGGAATATTAGAAATATTCAAAGTAACACACATACATACTTAGATGGACTAATAGAAATCTCGAAGATAATACACATTTATAGAGGGAACATAAAAGATTCTAAAATTGACACACATACAAGCACACTTACACACTACATTCAATCAATGAATGAATCAATGAATGAATTATTTGTATTTTTTTTTGAGGGTAACCTAATCCACCATATATATATAAATACACACATTTGGATATACCTCCATTTACAATTATGAACAACATATTATAGTTAGCGATTGTGTGCAAATTTCTAAGTATGAATTTTAATATAAATTAAACTATGGTTGACGTGTATATTTTTACTCCTATTTTAATTTTTTATAGTCTAACACATTTAACACAAAGAACTTTTATTTAAAAAAAATTTGAAATTCACACACTAACATTTTAATTTTGATTCAAAATGCTAGTACACACATACTATGGAATTTACATACATTTCTAACTGCACTTTTATATTTTTCACAGACATACGTGTATATAATGTGTTAACATATATCTACATATATATATATATATGTTAACACATAAACACACATATATAATATATATATATATAAATACGCACAAATTTTTACATATACATATCAGCAATATTCAACAATAAAAAATATACCTCTTTTATTTTATTTTTATAAATATATATAATTTAGCGCTTAATAGGGCAATCTCCTAATACACCCATTACACACAAATTATACAGTCAATTCCTACAGTTTTATACACACACAAAGACTTGTATAGACCTAATGTTACTCTTACCCATATATATACACACAGACAAATATTTGTAATCTCAAGTAAATACACACACATTATCCGATATACACTCCCATTTTCTTATTTACACAAGCACACTCATTTATGCACACTCATACTTAGTCTCATTGATATACACATACACTATATATACACATGTATTTATATATATATATACATAAAATCACACTTATATGTATACATTCATTCATACACACACACACATACACACACACACATACACACACACAAATACACACTCACACACTTTATATTCACTTCTTAAAATTTCTTCTTATCTTCATGAGAGAAATTCAATTAAATTGAGTACAATTTACCTAACAAACTCTGAAATTAAAATACACACACATATATATATATATATATATTAAGATTTTTAGTTTTATACACACATATATATATATATATATTATATCAAGTGTTTTATCGAGCAGCTTGCTTTATATCGCATTTTTACCTAATCAAATTTTAAAAGTGTAAATATGTGTGTAACATATATATATATATATATCTAGTGTGCGTGTGTGTGCCTGTGTGTGTGTGTGTGTGTGATCACCAGTGTGTGTGTTATTACCAGTGTGTGCGTGTGTGCTTAAATGCATATCCGTATGCGTATATGTGTGTGTGTCTTAAATGTATGTGTATTTCTGTGTGTGTAAATGTCTGTGCGTGTTTTTCTGTGTGTACGTTTTATGTTAGTGCATTTTTAAAGTTAAAGTATTTATAAACGTTGAAATTAAATGTGTGTAAAGCATAAATTATATACATGCTTGTATTTATAAATTTAATATGTTTACAATTTATTGACAAGATAGATAACTGTGTTTTAATCTATATATATTTACTAATGAATTTATTGTATATCTTAAGTAACAAAAAGCTACTGAAGTTTGATATCTAAAAATTTTTACACACACACACATACACAAATGTCTTAATTATATATATATATATATATTTTCCAAAGATAATCGAGACAAATATATACACACTCCTAAATACACATTTTATATACACACTGAAATGCATTATGTATACACATTATAAATATACACATATTATATAAAAAAATTACACACATATACAAATGTTATATACACACACAATATGAATATAGATTATATAGACGCACTTTATATATACACACACATGATGTATATTCACAATGTATTCACACAATTTTATACATATAAAATATGTATAATTAGTTATTCATTAATAGCTAAACCATGATATTACGGTACAAAACATACTTTAAAAATTCATACACATTAATTGAGTATATAAACATTGAGTTGTGTTTACACATTTTTTACTACGCACACACAAATATTTTAGACAAAAATATATCCACATTGATTCAAACAGCATAAAACTCACATAATCACACACACACACACACACCATATATATATATATATATATATTTGTATGTTTAGATGTCTAGACACACAAAATACGGATGCTTACACTTACAGACATGTACACACACACACGCACACTAGTATGTTTTGAGCACACACATATGTAAAACATAGTCCCACACAAACACAATAGCACACTTGCACACACCCATGAATAATCACCTGTACACACACACACACACACACCCTCATACACGCAAACATACACACCCATCCACCCCCAACACACACACAGACACCCACAAGCACAAGCAATACACACAGACACCCACAAGCACAAGCAACACACACACACACACAGACACCCACAAGCACAAGCAACACACACAGACACATACACACATAGCTATATATATATATATATATATATATCTTCATTCTATTTAATTGAATGTCTATGAAGGACAAACATCCAAATATTTCGATTTAAAAAAAAAAAAATCAATACACACACATCTATATTAATATAATAATATTACACACATTCTACTATGTATATAATTTATAATTTATGGGGTAAACTTACACATTTTATGGAGTAAAATAATTTATTGTGTGTGCACATATTACTTGCCACATTCCATACAGTCTGCTACAAACACTTGAACTATTTCTCATATTTACATATATATAAAAACTGTGACCTTTTACCTACATACACACACATACACATAAATACATTCACATACACACCCATATACATACACTCACACACACATACATATACACACATAAGATATATAATTAGACCTCTTATATATATACACACACATATATAACTTAATCACAACCAAATAACACACACTGTCGTTATACATCCCAATCTATACACACATTTACAAATTTCACACACTCCCCATAATTACTCATAATTTACACAAGTACACACATATTACATTCACCTTACATTTCATGTTATATATATATATACACACACAAGTCACACACATATAACACACACACACACACATACACAGACTCACATATCTATATAACTATATATTAACCAATATTTTGATACCTTAGATATACACTACACTATTTTCATCTCACCTTTAAATATTTTACACACACATTGGACACTACACACATCCCTCATTTACTTGCACTACAATTTCACACACATACACACACACACACACACAGAGACAATAACGGATATAGACAGCTAACAAAACTCACACACACAACTATTTGATTCTTAAACACACAGAAATTTTTGAAAATTATATATATACACACACACATATAAATATATATATATTTATACATTAACGTTACACAGAGATACAACCAAATACTATCTAACTAGACAAAGGTCACACTCAGATTTACAGAGTGATCTTTTACTTATTATAAGCATCCAAAACACACATAGATACATACAAAATAACATTATATATACATAATCACACACACACACACAGAATAACTACCCTATATACTCAACTGATTATATTTATAAACACACACACCGATACCCCCTACTCTCACACAACCCCCTTACAGACCCCACCCGCTACCTACACCCACATACACACACACACACACACACACACACACACACA
>JADHZB010000370.1:0-119571 GCA_015657535.1 Nephromyces sp. MM_2019 | reverse complement strand
AAAAAGTGTGTAAAAAATAAATTCATACACTTTATAGTCTGGTAATTCTTTTAATTTATTTTTCTCCCAACGATGGACGGCATTCAAAATTGTTTTATCTCGATAATTTACACATCGTTTAAATCTAACCTATTTTTATGTACATGTGTGTGTGTATAGATATATGCTATTAAAGTTAGTGTGTGTGTTATATAATATAACTAGTGTGTACGTTATATAATATAGCATGTGTGTGTCTATCTAATATATATTATATAAATATATATGTCTTATGTATATATATATAATAAGCTATATAATATATAGGATATAATTATGTGTATATGGAATGATGTAGATTGTGTGTGATTAGTTAAAATGCTTTTGTATCATGTGTGTATAGTATATAGTGCATCCTTATATATATATTAAGCATAGACATACACACAATTTACCCAGTGTGGTTTACATCCATATATACGGCCATAAGGAAATGAGTTACCACTGTGTGTACGATTGGCACTATCTTCTACACACTTTTCAACCATTTCATAATAATTTTGGCAATCTGTATATTTTGGTAAATCACTTTCACACATTTCATTAGGTAATTTGGGTAGATTGAAGAGGTGTGTGTAAGAATGTAATTGATCTAAAGTATACCCAAGACGTTTCTCTAAATTTTTTAATTTTGTATCGTTGTCAATTGGAAGTAAAAAATTGAAATATCGTTTGAAACGACTTTCATCATTTGTTGAACTTTCATCACCAAATAAATATGTGTATATACCCATTTGAGTTATATTGGGTTATATGTATGTGTAAATATAAATATATGTGAGATTAATATAGAATATCTATATATAGAAAAAAATGTTATGTGTATGTGTTTGTGTATTGTATAGGGTGGGTTTAGAATATATATGTGGTGTAAGGTTGTAGATATGTTATAGTTTGGAAGTATTGTATAAGGTTGTGTTATAGTATGTGTGTTTATTATGAAGAGTTTTTCAAGTTATAATGTGTGTAAGTGTATTATACGGTGGGATTAAAGTATGTTTGTTTGTAGGCTTTGTATGATAATATGTGAGTATAATATAGGGCTATAGGGGCGAGGAGAAATGAGAACGAATATATGAAATTTGATAATATGATGTATGTCGTTTCGAGTATGTATATATGTATGTGGATGTGTGTGTAGTTTTGTTGATGTTTTTAAGTTTGAGCGGTATGTATAAATGTAAGATATATGCGGGTGTGTAAATGTTGGGAGTATGAGAATAAATTGAATATATGAAGATAAGTTATAAATGGGGATTTTATATATATATATATATACAAATATATATATATATATATGTGCGCTGGGTTTGTGATGATAAGTTTTATATGCCTGTGTCTGTGGAAGTTAACTTTACATAAGGTAGATATGAACAAGTTGTGAATTTTCAGGTAAGTCGTTTTATTGGGATATATAAGGATGATCAATGTGTGTGTGTGTGTGTAGATAAATTGCGTATATATAAATGTATTTATGTTTCATAAACTCGCTCGTTAAGTTTAGCAAATGGTTTGTATGGGTGTATTTAAATTTATGTGTATAGGTTATAAAATAAATACTTGATAATAAATTATACAAACTCTTTTAGTATGTAAGCAATGCATAGGATGATTTTGGTTTATTTTGTTAAGTATGTTATTTTGCTTTAGTTTGTCGTAAACTGATGAAATCAAATCTTAACAAAAATTAAGAAATAAATACAGCCATATAAATCAATTTGTAGATAAGATATCAATCGAGTTGATTTGAAATACCTTTCTAAATACATTTTATAATATGATATACAATACCTAAATTTACAAATTAGTTATCTTCTAAAACTTTTTAGACAATTTTACACACACATTACTTTAATTTATATGAACTCTATTAAACTATAGAAATATTTATTATAACAAAAGATATAATAATACGTATTGGGTATGAATTTATAAGTGTGTGAGGCTTAATTCTAATATATTGTATTATCTACAAAATAATTGATATACACAGTTCAGATGAATTCAATATATGAATGAGTAGTATGTCAACCAACAAATAAGTGTGTAGATAAGTTTGAAATAGTTTTTTCTATAAATCGAATCATAAACATAAATAGAATAAAGTAATGTTAATAATAATTCTGAATAAAAAATAAAATGTAAAATGTACAAATCATGACTTTATTCAATGTTAAATTTTTCACGAAGCTTGCGGAAGAATTTTAATGTATAGTTAGTTTATATTTATATTAACATTCAAACACGTAAAAAATCATGGCAAATTGTTTCATGTAAATTATGTAATTTTTCAAAAATGCTATTCTTTCATATTCTATTTATTTTCCGCATTCCTTTAAATATTATTTTATTTTGAAGATTTTTCAATTTTCCGTTATTTTATAATTCTGTGTTGTTAACTCAGTGAAAAAGCAGACCCCTTAGTTTTAACCTGGGAAACCAACTATTTTAATTCTTTGGTAATCTTAACTGTCTGAGATAGTTATTAATGAAGATCAATTTCTAATTCGAATTATATTTTGAAGACTTATTTTGAAGAAATATTACTTTCTTCTTTATCAAACAATGTAGAGAACTTTTTGAAGATGATTATGAATCAGTTACATTTTTTTATGGAATAAAAGAAAACTATACAAAACGTTTATAGCTAATACAATTGGACACAATATATAAACAATATATATATATAAATATTGTTTATATACTTTTAAAACTATTCATATTGAGTAAACTAAGTTAATAAATTATCATGCTTTAAGTATACATAGAGTGTTTGATCCAAAAGTTTTAACAATTAGAATGTTAAGACTTACTCAATCGTATTTGTTTTTATATTAATAACCTATTACAAAGCACAAATAAAATACTTATAACATATATTACACACAAATTATGCACACTAAAAAATAATACACAATACTCAAAAATAAAAAAGACACACGACTCATAAAAAATTTTGACGTAAAGTCTTCAGGACACTCATGTCTTACAAAGAACATAATCTTCACACAACACACTAAATGCATTTGTAATCCACCATAAATATTAATTTACATAGCCTATGTACAAAATATACAGTAACTCTAAGCTGTTATATGTATTTATATTGTATGGTAAAAACCACACAAACTCCACATTTACGATACATAAACAATGCACCATTAACATATACTCACCATATTAAACAAGATGTGTACTATTTAAATTAATTTTTTTTGACAATCGTCTGATCCTTTTTGGTTTGCATTACATATTTAATATCGCAATCATATATACAAAACTTATAACATACAAAGCAGGCTACATTTGGTATTGACATGTGCATAATCAACTCAAAACACACATAAAATAAATGCACCACACCCTATACATGTTATATAAATATTTTCAAAAACACAGCGGGCGCACACTTAATCGGATATACACACACTTATCGGACACATAAACACACACATACCTTATCACATTCACATCCATACACCTTGTTATAGATATACACACACAATGCACTCATAGTAAACACAGTGAAAATACATAAGCACCCATAGCCAATACACAGTGTAAACACAGACACACACAAATCACCCATAAATAGTAAAGTCGCATTACACACTCACACAAAATGACTAGTAAAATTTCATTTGCATTTACACACGCTAATTTAAAAATTGGTGGAGCTGAAAAATTGGTCTTACTAGCTGCATTTGGTTTGCTTAAACGGGGACACAATGTGACAATATACACATCAAATTATGACCCTAAGAATTCTCTTAGACTACCCAATGATGGTAATAGCAATTAAAAGTATGCACACACATTTTTTTGGGGAGTTTATTTACTTTGCATACTACTTAAACAGATTTATAGAAAATAAAAGCATGCGTATAATTACATACACACTTGTGTGCATAATTACATATAATTTTATATACACACATCAATATATATACATATGGGTGCACACATATATACACACTCGCACATTACACAATCCCAAACCATATACACACAGTCAGACATATTACAAAGTCCCAAACCATATGCACATAGTCAGACATATTACACAGTCCCAAATTATACTCATACATACACACACACATTTCACAGTTCCAAATCACGCACAACATTACTCAGTCCAAAACACACACACATTACGCAGTCCAAAACACACACACATTACGCAGTCCCAAATACAAACAACTTGCACAGTCATAAGTATATATATATATCTATATATACACACAAATTAATTTATTTAGATAAATTTGAGTTAATTGTGTATGGCCGTTGGATACCAGAGACAATATTTGGACGTTTTCATCATCTTATGGCAATTATTCAAATGTTATGGATTTGCCTATGTATTTCATTCTCAAGTGTGTATATTTGTATCTCTGTATAAGCGTGTGTGTATAAATATATATGTGCGTGTATAAGTGTGTGTGTATATAGGTGCGTGTGTGTGTAAGTGTTTGTGTGTACAAGTGTGTGTGTCTGTAAATCTATGTGTTTGTGTGTGTGTTTTTATATGTTTATGTGATTAAATATTCTGTGCATACATCTATTTATAAATATATATGTGCTACACATAATATTAGTGAGGAAATTTGATGTTATTATAAATGACCAAGTACCCGCTATAAACCCAATTTTATCATGCTTTAGTGATATGGTTAGACCTTATACACACATTCGTTATATATATAATAAATACATTATAAAGTATTTACACACATTGACAAATATGAAAACACCTATATATATATATATATCCTCACACACACCTTAATACATATATAAGTATATTTATAAATTGTTGAAATTCATAAACATAAACTTGCATATATATACACATAAATATAATTTAAACAATTTCATATACACAAACACAGATACATATATACGTAAACTTACACAAACATAAATATACACACACATACAAACACACACACAGATACACATATATGTATATATAGGTAATTTTTTACGGCCATTTTCCAAATCGTTTACTTTCACAACGCCAACTAAAATTTCCATACACATTTTACAAATCAATAATGGATTATATAGAAGTTAAATCAACAGGTTATTCTACAATATATTTACACACATTACTATTTCTAAATATATATATAAAATTATTTTTGCACACATTTTTACTGACTTGTTTTTGTATTATTTTAGGTCTGTGTGACAAATTTTATGTGAATTCAGAATTTACTAAAACATCGTTTGAAAATTCCAAAATGAGGTTTGCATATATGTGTGTACTTAAACATAAATGTAAAATAAAAAACTTACACACTTGATATGAATTTTACAAATAAAAATAATTACACATACTATATATATATATATATATATGTATTCAAAAGTAGCCTATGTATACTTGTAACTCCAAAAGTAGTTTACACATTAAAATATAAACATGTTATTACATATACACACACACCGACACTTAACAAAATTTATATAGTCTTTTTTTTTGAGCCCCATAGACTATGTATATTGATATATCTATATGTATATATATATATTGCTAATTATAATATTCTTATGTATGTATTATTGGTTGTAATACTTTACACATTTGTCTATTATAATTAGTAATCTAAATATTGAAGTACTTTATCCACCCATCAATATTAATGATTTTGAAAATATTGACCAACTTAATCCAACTGATGAGGAATTAGAAAGGTAAATAATAATTACACACACACATACATATATGTATATATGCATGTATATACATGTGTGTGTATTCAACAGTGTAAAAGAATTTATTAATTCTCCTGGGCCTATATTTTTCTCTTTAAATCGCTATGAACGTAAAAAATCAATCCAGACTGCTATTGAAGCACTTGCTATAGTTAATGTAACAAACATACACACACACATACATACAGACAGATCCACAAATGTAATACACATACCCATACAGTTACACATGGATATATATATATATAAATCAAATAAATATATCTTTATAAAGATATCTTTATTTGATTTATATATATTTCCCTCTGTATATCCATATTCTGATGTATAATTTTCAACTACACACCTTTAAAACTATACACCTTTTACATACACATCTACACACACACACATTCATATGTATACATACCTATATTTTTTCACTTAGAAAGGTACATGGAAATCTAAACCAAAATTGATTATCGCAGGTATACTTCCTAAAGCTAACACAAATATTTATACACACATTTTTTTTTTTTCTTGAAATATACTTTAATTAACCTTTTTATTATTACTTACTCCTACAAACTTATAAAAACACATATTTATAAATTTATATACACACTTACATATATGTACCCCATACAAAGTTATATACACACGCTATACATATATATAAAGTTCACAAGTAAAGTGCACTCATACACACAAAGAAACAATTACACACACACACATTTACTACGACCATAAATAAACAAGCTCAAATAATACTTATAAACCATGATCACACACTGTTATACAAACATGCACAATAACCACACACACATAAATCACATTCATAAAGACATAGACAATAGTCTCACATACACAACAAATACACACACACATACAACAAATACACACACACATACAACAATTACACACACACAAACCTCACACATATTTATATATAATAAATCCACATACATGAATATTTGTTTAATTAGGTGGGTATGATGACAGGGTTGCAGAAAACGTCGAATATTTCTGCGAATTAGAAATCTTAGCCAATCAATATGGTTTAGGCTCTGATCAGGTGGAGTGTGTGTATTTGCGTGTGTGTGTATATTGTATGTTTATTGTGTGTATCTATTTATGTGTGTGTATGTTGGTGTGTGAAATGTGTATGTATATTTTGTATGTGTATTGAGTATGTGTATGTATATGTAAACGTATGTGTATGTGTGTTTGCAATAGATATACATTATATCTGTAACCAAAAAACACATTCATGAACACATTTTAATACCCGCACCTCTACACAATCAAATAAATTAATTTGTGTAACCAGATTATATTTTTGAAATCAATTTCTTGCACATTTACTAAATATTTACTAAATTCATCTACGGCGTTGATTTACACACCTTTAAATGAACATTTTGGCATGGTTAGTAATTATAACTTTACCCTCCCATTAATATAGACACATATATATATTAACACAAACTTGCACACACATATTATAAAAATAGAAACCCACATATACCCGAATATAAACAAGTACAAACACAAACATATAAACATATATATATATATACAAATACACTCGTACATACGCACGCTAACACACACACACACACAATTACATACGCACACACGCTATAACACACACAAATACACATACAATTAATTTGATAGGTACCCTGTGAAGCTATGGCTATGGGTCTACCAGTTATTGCCTCAAATAGTGGAGGACTAAGAGAAAGTGTAATTAACAATAAAACGGTAATTAATTATATAAATATATATACACACATATATAACAATATAAACACACTTATAGACACAATCAATACTAATATTCATATAAAATATTTTACACACACATACACTATATATATATATGACACCTTACAACCAAAAACTATCTATAGATCATATATGCAGAAAAATGTATATGAGCTAATAAATATATACATACGTGTGTATATAGCTATACTCTGTGTGCATATATATTTTATATGTGTGTATTTTGTTTATATAATATTCAGGGATTTTTGTGTGAATTCTCAGCTGCTGACTTTGCTTCTAAAATTTCTCAAATTATTGAATTTTATGAAAATTCACCACAAACACTAATTGTAATTATTACACGCAATAATACACACTAATTGGTTTAAACAATTTTAAATACATTCTACACACACACTTGTGGATATATATATATATTCACAATTGCCTCATACACATTATAGGACCAATGTATTCACATATACACTTCTATACGGAAAATTCATTCTTGTTTGATGTATTCATACTTTACACAAGCCACCATTTTACAGTAAATCTTTAACACACACACTAATTTACAAAATATTATATAAACACATACCATCTCACAAAATATTACATACTTATTCACCACTTTATACCTTTCACACATAAACACCACTTTATACCCAAAATATTTTATACACACACTAATTTAGAGAGTATTTCTTTGCACACTTTTTTATTAAAAGCACACATAAAAACTATATAATTTTAAACATATTGTTTAATACACACAATTATTATCTAGGAGTTTGGAAAAGCTGCCAAGGAGCATGTGAAACAAAAATTTTGTTTAGGTAATAATTAAATATAATTTTTATAATTTATCTACATTAAATATATACATAAATATATATAATTAAATAAACAAACATATATATATATATATATAGTAAGTATTTTTATATACATTTATATAATGTGCGTGTTAATGTATACAGATAATTTTATAGATAAACTTCTTGAATTTTCACCATCTGAAATGAATATGAACAAATAAAAATCTAATTTTCAAATTGAAAAGAAATATATTATTATTAACATAGATAAATTATATTTTCCTCTCAAATGATACACACAAACAAACGTACCAAGATGCACACACATAACCACTTTATACACCAACAGATTAACACAGATACAAACACATAGACAAACACACGCACATATATATATATATACATTCATATACACACACAGACATACATCCTCAATGAAATAGGTAAATTTATTTATTAAAAATATAATAACTTGACCTTATTGATAACTAACTAATGACTGTAAATTTTTTATTTCACTTGACTATACATAAAAGTAGAAATATATGGTTTTTTTATAGGATACAACAAAAATTTAAGCATACACAACATTTTATTAATAATTTTATTTTTTTATATATTTTCATTATGTGTAAAAATTAATAATAATAATGATAACAATTTAACAATGATATTATATATTTATTGATGTGTGTCTAGCTCTATTAATACATATATACTTGTATTATTAATTGTATGTGCATTTCGATCTCTAATACAATATAAATAAGTGTGGGTGTATTATATATATAACTTCTCCTATTTCAATAAAACATATCGCTCAATGTTTAATGTACTATATTTTGTTCAATTTTAAAAATAAAATTTTAATTAAGTCATAAGTACATCACATACCTGAATTCAGGCGTGTTTTACTCACACACATAAGTCAAATAAATAAGTTTAAGTATATATATAAATCATCAATAAAATATTAACTATTTATCCTTAGTAAATAAATATACGTCTATTTGAATTTGATAGTTTCTGTTTTACAATTCAAAAAAATGATAAAATTAGCAGTTAAAAATATATACGAAAAGCAAATACTTGTAACTTCTCATAATAAAGGTGTGCATACTATATATAGCTATCTATTAATAATATATTGTGAAGATTTTTAATATATATATATATTAATTCGAAACTAGGATTATCTATAAATGTGCATCTAATAATAAATATATTAAGTATAAATATAAAATTAGCAGCCTCTATAAAAAATCACAAAAATAAAATATATATATATATTTTAGATTTTCTTTCATGGCTTCTATATCCCTCTAATAATTTTTTGAATGATTATTTTACAATTTGCTTGAAATTTTATACTTTGATGTGTTTTGAAATAATTTAAGTTTTTGAATATATTATGTGATTCAGGTTTTTTTAAACAAAAATGTTAATAGCGTTATAACGTATTAAATATTTTCAAACGAAATTTTGTATACAAAAAAAATATAAGCTTATAAATATATAAACCAAAAATATTAAACAAGACAAGCAATAAATAATGCTTTAACAATACAACATTGAAGATACTTATATATACATAATTATCTTCAATGTTATATCTATACATAATATTATATATATATATATATATATATTAAGTGATGTTTGGTTTATAAAAGCTTAAATCAAAATGAATGTATGATTTTTGTTTTGATAGCAACATTAAACATTATTTATGCCTTTTTGTAAAGTAATATGTAAAATCTATTATTTATAATTTCATCAAATAATTTTTAGTTAATATAATTTTTAAAAGGGATATAAAGGGCAAGGAATGGAGAATTTTGATTCTGTATAAGAATTTGTGGAAATGTGAATATATGGATAGAAAGCACAATGATCATAAAGGGAAGAGATGCAACAAGCATAATATATATATATATTATAGAGAATCTAAGTTGTGACAACATTTCAAAAAGAAAAACTTAATAATATATATAGATTATTATTTTCAGTTAACAAATAAAATCTAAATTCTACTTGTTCTCAATTGTGACATATTTTTGTTTTAAAATTTGAAACAAGATAAACAGTCATAATAAATAAAAATTCATCAATAAAAATGGTTATTTTCTTCCTGTTCTAACTTTTTCAAATATTCATATAAAAATAGACAACTTGAACTACAAGAAAAATAGATATAAAAATATCCAAATAAACATATAGTATATATATATAACGTTTAAGTAATAATATTTTTAAAAAGAAAAATAATATAAAATGAATCATATTTTTGACGAATGTGTGTATTGAGTTAAATATATATTATATGCAATTACATTGTTCTTATTCTAATAACGTTGATTATAATAACGAATGATCGTGATGATTAAAAAGTAAATAATGTGATTTAAATAAATATAACAAGAGTCAAGATGTTTATTAGAAAGAGAAAAGGATATATAAATTTTTCTTTTCTTATTTCCTGTAATGGTTGTATAGTATTGCTTTAAAAAAATTAATTTCCCTTATTTTTATGTGGTATCGAAAAACTTGTATATTGTAAATTCATAATTGGTTAATTGAATGAATGTATTAATGTGTTAAAATAAATTCGAAACTTGTTAGTTAATAATCTTTACTATCTAACAAAAAACTAAATAAAGAACAAGACAAAAACCATTCAAAAAAATTTTCAAAACGACAAAGCATAAATTCAAAGTCTTGTGTTTAATCATTTATCGCTTCATAATACTTTTTTTCCATTTTGTTTAGTTATATACTCTAGTTATAAAACATCAATACACATCACTAATATTAATGCCTTATATGTATTTAGTTCTACAGATATACTATATATATATATATATATAATACTATATAATAAATACCAAAATTAAGCAGCAGCAACAGATTGTGGATTTGCTTGCTGATATTGTGATGATTGGTCAGTAGGTGACTCCTTTTTATCTTGTTGTCTCCATCGCTGTGCTACATATAATGCATATTTGATGGATGTTTCATCATTTCTATTTACTTGTAATCCAGTACCCTTAAAACCAGAATTTTGTACTAAATCTGAATACTCTTCTAGAGTTACTATATCATAAGAACCATCATTCTTGGGTAACAATATTGCTTCATCTGTAGAAGTTGATGACTTAATAGGTTTTCCAAATGATACTCTAGGTTCAGTTTCTTTTGTTGGGGTTTTAGTAGCTTTCGTTGTTTTCTCCTTCTTGGTTTTAGACTTTTTAACTTTACCATTTACGGATGGTGGCTTGTATGAAACATCAATTTTAGGTAAATTTTCACCATTATCAACTAAATCAGGTGCCTTTGAGTGTTTTTTGTCGGAAGCAATCATAGCTTTAATGCTTTGATAATATTCCGCAGCGGCAGTACTATCTTGTTTACTTTGTTGTCGAGAATAACTTTCATTAACACCCCAATTACCTACTTGATCAGTTGTAAATTGCACAGCATTACCATCTTCATCATAAGCAAGTATACCACCATTTGGGTGTGGTGTGTATGATGCAATTGGTACTTGATTCATAAAGCTTGAAGTTGGTTGGGTAGCATTAAGAAGTTGTATCAAATTACCAAAATTATCGTAAGCAAAAGTTGTGGTAGGTAAAAATGAATATGCCATGTTATTATCGACATTGACTTCTGTATACGTATTTGGTTGATAACCATAGCCGTATCCAGCTGTAAAATTAAAAATAACAAGTAGGGTTATATAACTAGTGATTGATTAGTTTAAATTTCATAGAGAAGTGCACAATATTGTGTTAGATAAACCATGTTCAATAACTTTAAATATGTTTAAATACATAAAAATTAATTTTATAGCAAAAAACTGCCTTGAATGATATATTTAAAAACTATAGGTAAATAAAAAAATAAATTGCAATTCAATGAAAAGTCAACTGCTACTCACTATCGTAATACTGGCCACTTCCCATGCCACTGTAACTCCTTTCTGATAAATATGATTGGCTAATATTAGAATTGTGCCTATATTGTTGTGAAGTATCATAATATTGTTGGTAACCATGATTAGGATAATTATCATAATAGTAATTGGCTGGAGCACCGTTTTGTTGAATTTGACTAGTACATGTTTTTCCATCCATAAAATCCCCCATACATTCCTGCCCTTCCCATTCCTATAATTAAAAATTAAAAATTGTATAAACTTGACAATTTTTTCAAAAATTGAAATCTAAATGCATCAATTCATAGAACTAGTCTAATATCATAGCCAGACATACATTTACATGAAATCAAGAGGCAGCGGCTACCGGTGCAGATGGCCCCGGTCCAAAAGAAGGTGGTGGAGGTCTGTTCGCTGTCTTCGATGTGGTTTTCTTGGAAGTTCCAGTCGCCATTCCTGGTAAATCAGACGATGTTGACTTCCTTTGAAATCTGGATGTAGGTTTTTTAGGAGCGGCATTCTTTTTAGCGGCTTCTGCTGCGGCGGCTTCAGCAGCTGCTTTTTCAGCAGCTTCTCTTTCGGCTTGCTCTCTAGCTGCTGCTTCAGCTGCCTCTCTTTCGGCTTGCTCTCTAGCTGCTGCTTCAGCTGCTTCTCTTTCGGCTTGCTCTCTAGCTGCTGCTTCAGCTGCTTCTCTTTCGGCTTGCTCTCTAGCTGCTGCTTCAGCTGCTTCTCTTTCGGCTGCTTCAGCTGCATCTTTTTCGGCTTGTGCCCTTTGTTCAGCTTCTTTACGTTCTTCTTCTTGTTTAGCTTCTTCTTCTCTCCTTTGCATATCTGCTTGATAATCTGCGTTCTATATACAACATCAATTTCAAATCTTGCAATTGCTTCTAGGATAAAAGGAGTTTATAACTTACTGCTTGTTCCTTATAATCCTATATTAAAATAATTTCAGAAATTATTATTTTATTGCAAAAAATGAATAATTTATATAACTTACAGCATTCATTTTATCGCCTTCCTCGGCCTTTTTCTTGTCAGAAAAACAGAAACAACCTACCATCTTGTTGGATTTATAATATTCTGTGATGTAACGAGGCAAATCGATTTTTATATTTTCTAAACAATTGTATGATTAATTGGGTAGAGAAAGCAAATTTGAATTAATAAAATATAACTAACTGTAAATTCGTTAAGTTGTATTAGTATTGATGTGTACTACTTATTGTTATGCCATGGAAATAATATTTTTGGTTCCGAATAAAATTTTAGTATGTAGAAAAATTATCGGCTTACCAAGTTGTTCAATAAGTTTCAAAATTCGTCCTCAATTGGAAAAAGATATATTCAAAATTAGTTTAAATAGTAGCTGATTTAATTCTGCGATTCTTAGGAATAATAAAATAATAATATCACATTTAATTTAAAAATATTTAAAAAATTGTTCTTAAATCTTCTGATGAGTTCGCATTGATAGTGATAAGTGTGAAAGTTTGACTCTTTAAATTAAAATGGGGGAATATTTTTATAAAAAAAAAAGAATAGACAGCCAAGAATGGAACTAAGTGTACTAAATATAAGGGCAAATAGTTGTTAAATAAGTGTAATTTGACACTTATCTAAATATAAGGGGTGATTATACTACTCATTCTTAGGCACCATACCTTAGTATTTGAAAGAAATGTTCAGTTTTTCACTTAAGTAGGTGTGCTTTACACCTTAAGAAAGGTGCAAGGTAAATTATTTGACTTTAAATAAGTCTAAGTGCTCTAGCAAGAAGAATTTGCGTTAATTTAAAAAATGAAAACAAGTTTACACTTGTACCCAAACATTAGATATATGTAACATGGTGACAGTTATTTATGTTGTATTACGCATTATGAATCTCGAATTTATATTAGCTACTAGTAAAGTTAGATTATCATATGTTTCGTGTCATACATTTGTGTTGTATCGTATATACGTATTCGCTATTCATTTATTAAATATTTGAATTTTGGGCATGTATGTTTATATTACTTAAATTAGTGCTAATATTAAATATATATACCACTAAAATATTGGAACGTCACTGAGTGTGAATATAAATATAGAATTTTTATTGGTTTTTTAGCAAAAAGATTAAGCTAGTAAACTGAATTCATTAAATCATGATGACTGCTTTAAGGCCCAAAAACTAAACACTGAAACCAATAAATTTAAGTACTCCAATACTCAAATCATATAAAAATTATAACCCTAAGCGCCCAAATATTGGGACCAAAACACTTAAATTATAACATTTTACACATTTATAAAAGCAGCAGATATCTGAGCTAAATAAATCATCACTTAATAAAATAAATTAAAACACCTAAATTAAACAACTCCCAACACAAGTTATGCAGCTCAAAACAGCTGAATTTTAAAATTGGACGCACTTGAATCCTGCAATTTCAATTATTACCAAAAGCTTGCTTGAACCACTTTAAATCATATTTGTTTTGAGTATCTTATGCACATTGGAATTACCTACTAATTATAAGCCATTTAGTATCCACATTCTACTAAAATGCCCCTTTCACCTATCAATATTTACGTAACTAGACTTAGCTTAGATATCCAACTAACTACTAGACTAAAATATCACTTACAAGCACCTTCCTTGTTCTGACATTCAGAACATGTGGAAATAATTTCGACTAAAGTATTCTTGAACAACACCTAACTTCCACCAAATTAATGATTGAAGCAAAATTAACTAATCTGCCTCTCACACCATTACTCAGCAACCAACACAAATCTACACTCGGTGTGTTAATTTCTTGTAATTACTGAATTTTACCACCGTAGATACTAATGGCTGAAAACACTTTTCACTGAACCACCCTTCTTACCACTTAGCTTATTCAGTTAAGTTGTTTTACTTTTGATCTTTTTTCACCATCTGATTTTTCAGTACTAAATTTTTACACTAATACAACAGAATCGATAAAAAATTCTTAAAATCTTGTACTTAACATTGAAATGACACCCCTTTGACTAAACAGACACAAAGCTAATTAATCAAAAATTATATGACCAAATGAAAAAAAAATTGAGCTTAAAAAGCTCTTTCTATTTTTTCTATTGAAATCAAAAATTGAGTCTTATTTAATTTTAAACTTTATTTTAAAGTATCGGCTTCTTTTATTTTTAAAATGTTGTATATTTTACACCACTATATATCATACCGCCACTATTAAATAATACTAAACAAGCAATATAAAAAATAGTAAGTAATAAAGTTTATCCTAATTGAATCAAATTTTTCAAACCTTTATAAACTAACACTAGGAACATGCATACACTACATCAACATTAAATCAAATTACCTATTTTGAGGAATATTTTATCAACATACCCGTATGTGGAAATTTTAAATAAACAAATACTTTTTATAAGAGAAATAATTGCTGACGCAAAAACATTGGTATTATACCAAATATTTTTTTATCACTCACTTAAATACATAACTGCTCGAAAGTTTAATAGTGTATTAGAGTGGTGATTATATTATATGATTTTAGCAATACTTTTAAGTAGCAATGTATATTTATATAATTAGTCACTGAAGATATGTCTTGTTTGCAATTTTAGTATTTTTTCTATTTATTATTAATCTATATCATTTCTATTAAACTAATTCTTTATTATATATTTTTGAGAATTTGTAAGCAGTTATTCATATTGTTAGTCTAAAAATTTTTCACAAAATACTTCATATGCTTGGATATATACAGCTATAAAATACTTAATACAGTGTGGTCCATATACTTAATAGGAAACTTTTTTTATAAAAAGTAGTAAATATAATGGGTTTAAAAAGTACTATATCTAATATTTAATGAGTGGACTATCTAATAGGATTAACATACAGCATTGATAGAATGAAAATTTAATTGCTACATGAAAGATCAAATGAATTATGCTGACTAGTTTTGTAATTTATTATCAATAAACTTGTTACGTTCGAGAATAATAGATGTTTGTGTTCAAGCAATTAAAAGTTTTTTTTTCAATTAAAAGGAATTATTGTAAGAGCTATGTACTCTAACTGGCTGAATAGAATATTAATTGTATCGAGCAATGAGAACTCATCTCAATAAATTAAATGTTATAGTGAAGCTAATTAGATTAAGTTTAAAAAAAATAGAAATTTGCATTATTTCAAATGTGTTAAATAATGGACGGGATGATGTTGTTATTGTTAAGGTAGAGAAAAGTGGATGGAATCAAAAGAAACCAGGGGTAGTGTTAGATTGATCTAATGTTGTAGTAGAAGGATGCTTATTTTTTCCTTCGTTTTGGCTTTTTTCATACATAATCTGTGCCTGGTGTTGCTGACGGGGTGTTGGTAAACTATTTCTTGACATTAATGCACCAACCATTTCAATTAATCCTAAAAATAAACCTCCTATGACAGCATTACGGCTAGCCGATCTCCAACCACCTCTTAGAGCTAATAATCCACCGGTACAGAAACCCGAAGCAATTGAATTCCAATGATCATCTTTCCCTCTAAGATATTCAAATGAGCAATCAAATATGCCGAATGTCCCTCCCCATATAGCGAAATTTCCTCCCAGTACAGGAGCCCGGGTTCTAGCATTATAAAATGCTCCTGTGAGTTTCTCCCCCTTAGGTGAGTTTCGAGCTCCATTGATTCCATGCCATATGAAGCCACCAATACAACCCATACCGAAAGCTCCACCAAAGTCACCGATAATTCTGTCTGGGCATGGTTCTCGTGTTAAATCTCTTTCTGATCCCATTTTAAATGTTTAATATGAAATTCTGAATTATTTATGCAATTAAAAGTAGATATGAGGGCCAATACTTTGCTAGCCTGGAGAGTAGTGAGTCTTTGTGATGAGGGAAGCTCGAGTAGTTCTATTATTTAGAAGCAAAAAGAGAGCTCAGATGCCTTGATTTTTATAGATACCTTATTTAGTATTGAATTCGATTAGAATCTTATATTTAGAATTAAATGTGGGGGAGTGAAGAAATGCTTTTTACAAGAGCTTTTCTTATATTTGGTATATCAATTCGAAGAGTAGAGATTACTTGTTTGTTGACAAATATAATAGGTGTTAAAGGTTGTAACGGGCTGTAAAGCGAAGGGAAGGGTGATAAATCTATGCTTTGTATAGAAATATTTATATTAGGTCTAATGAAATTCAGATTTAGAACAAGGCGTCTTGTTAAGACATTAGCTTGTTTACAAAGGGTACAGTTGGCGTGGCCCAAGATTATAATACTTAAGTTGGAGTTATTCAAAAAAAAATTCTCTTCAAGAAGGTTGAATATGTGTTCTGTTTTGACAGGAAGGGAATTCAATTGATTATGTGTAGAACTGTTGTATTGTAGAGTGTAGTAATTTAATTTTATTTCATGTGTAGCTTTTAAGAACTTATTACTCAATTTGTTAAAGTAAAGATAACTTCTATTCATTTTACCCTTTTGAAGCAATAGGTTATATAATTATCTTCATTTTAGATATTATACGTTTGTAATTATGAAGTTGTCATTTTGAAAACGAAAATAGAGTTGTGTATTAAATTATTAAGCTTCGTTTTGTGTGTGGTATTCAAGCATCTGTATAGATTCTTTATTTAGCTGTAACCGTGTTGTCACTCTTGGTAAACTTGTGACTTCTAGGTATATGCACACACACATGGGTAAATACTAGATCATGCATTCAAATAATTAACTTGATAGTTGCAAAAACAAAATTTAACCTATATCCATGTATCAATTAATTTAAAGGGTTTATAAGTAAAGTTTTAACATCACAATATACTATTTTTTCTCAGGCTACTTATATATATAAACTTTAAAAATATATAAATTCGACTTAAACATATAGTTCTTGCTTTTAGTTCAGAAATTAACCACATTTTTCATAAACTAAATCAATAAAAAACAATCTACATTATTATAGTTTTAATATCTTCTGGGCATGAATAAAAAATTAGCAAACTTAATTGAAGTCTTCAGAAATAATCCTTATTGATTTTGTTTTCCTATTATTCGAAATCGAATCCACGATTATAACAATTGAATTAATTATTATTATAAAATATATAATTTATACAACTTCTTAAATTTTGTATTACAACAGAAACATTGTATTCAATCTACGTCTGTTTCACCCGAAATGAGAAGATATTTAATTTTGGATTTAAATTTTATTATCTGAATAACAGAATTAATAAATAAAACTTTTTTTATAAATTTTAGAAACATCGTCGTTCACATAGGTATTTAGATAAAAACTATTAATTAATATACTGACTTAAGAATTAATATGTATATACATATATGAATAAAATTGACTTTTTACTATGTTGGCTTCGAATTTAAGAAAAATTTGTTCTTAGAATCCTTATATTTACTATAACCTAATTTGTTAATTTTTAATTACGTGCTTTAAGTAATATAGTATCGAATTCGAATTTTTAATGAATATAATTGTTATAATTATATTAAAAATTTGTAAACACACATCTTGGACTTAAGTCAACAATGGAAATTTTGAAGCGTCTCCTTGTGCAATATATTAATTAAAATTTAGCAATAATCTGTAACTTAAGTATCTCAGTCAAAAATTTATAATAAATACCTCGGTTCAAAACTGTAGGTAGATAAATCTGAAAGAATTATGATAGGTTCAATATTAAGTGATTGGAATAATGTTTTGTATTCAAAAAGTTGACTGTGTTAAAAAATAATTAATTATATAATTATGTATGTTTTACTTTAGTTGATTTTGAAAGATTAACCTAATGGAAAAGAGGTAAGATATTTCATGGTGTGTAAATATTCTCAGAATTTAACATTATGTCATACAGTGAGAACAACATGAATGTGTGTACTTGGTTTCCAGATCAAATCCATTTTACCTTTTGCTCGAATATTTCTAACTTTTCGATATGGCCCACGAAGTGTTAAAATTGATTGAATCTTGGGTTTCAGTGACTCTGTTCCATATTTAATTTTAGCATTTGCTAAGGCGGATTTAATACAATGAAAAACAGCTTGTGCTGGTCGCCTTGGTGAGTTTAAAAGATGAGCCAATGCACGAGTAACAGGCATACCTCTAATTTCTTTAACTGTTCTAAGTGTTTTGATTTGTGATAGGTGGCAATAGCGTAATATAGCTCGGGCAATTCTTGGTTCTTTTTCAAGGTAAGCTTTATGTCCAAGTGCTGATGAGTTGAGTGAATGAAATTCCTTTAAATTAATAGCTGGCTTATAAGAAAAGCTGTAGGCGTTTCGGGCTCTGAGTATTATATTATTATGAGAGAAGCAATCTACATTATTGAAATACTCTCTATTGTTGATGATGTTTTTAATGTCTAATTGAGCACTAAAAGACTTGTTATCTCTCAATTGTAAGGGGAACAATGAAGCAATTAGATTTTTATGTGTGGATATAATGAAGTCTTCCCATTTATGACTAGGATTCTGTTTATCAATCAAAACAGTATTATATAAATTTACATTTCCTGTTGAATTAACATAAGATTGCCCAACCATCAGGATGATGGTAAAGATCAGCCAACTTCCATGTTTTTTGATTCCTATAATCTGATTAATTTGGGTAAAGATATGTGTAAAATAAGGACGTTTGAAATTTAGTACTTTATTATTCGGGGAGAAATTCATTTCTTACACGAGAAATTAATTCATTTTGAAATTTAAAAAGTGTTTTAAGCTTCCTACTTCTATATTTGGTTATTCATAACACAAAGTGATACTTTAGGCTATATACATTTAATTCATTGTCAAAAATATATATATACATACATTACTGTTAAGAAGGGCTATGTGATTACGAAGAAATAAGTACCAGAATTTGTTTCGTTAATTTTTGTGTTAAAAAGTCAAGTAAAATATCTCGAGTTATCAAAAGAAATGCAATTTATCATCAAATTTTTATGTTCCAAAGTATTTATTTAGACCAATCCTTTAGAGAACAAGTTTTGTAAGGTAAAATTTTGTTCCTAGGTCTTTTACTTAAAAGCATATTGATAAATTATAAAATTTAAAGTTAATATAATCTAAATTAAGATCAAATAGTCTAAATAAAAGATTGTTAGATAAGTTAAAAAGTTTTAAAAGTAATTTTAATAAATCTTTATATTTATAGATACATATTATATTGTATAGGTTTCAAATTTCAAAGCAAAACTTCTTAAAATTACAAATTTGGTTATGAAATATAAAAAATTGAGTTTGGTTGCAGATTTAAATATAATAGGGAATTCCTCATGCATTAATTAAAATTTTCTTCTTTCAACTATTAACAAAAGTGTTAAATTATGTCTAAAATTGTGGTGCGTGATTTAAAATTTCACAAGAATAAGAATGTTATGTTACGTTAGAAGCTCTCATAGAATACTAATGAACATCTTCAATTTGCTTTACATATTAATGGATCATGCAAAAGCCTAAGAAATTTTAAGCAAGATTGACTAAAGTGTTAAGAATTACGTAAACTTTGATTAGTTTAGAGATTTTTTATGGAAATCTAGTCTGTAAAAGTGTCGTAATATTATATTTTGGGTCAGCAAGTTCCGCTTATTTATAATTAAGCTGAAAAACATTGACTTTCTTTTTCCAGTGAGTTTTAGTAAGAGTTTTTTTTGTTTAATGAATCACCAATTAATTAGGTAGCTAATTTTTTGCTTAATCTGACTAGTAGTTCATTTTTTTCCTTATGTATGCAAAAGTCATCATATATTTATAATTTAAATACTAAAATTTCTATTTAATTTAAATACTAAAAAGGGCCTCACCTAATACTGAGAGCCCGCAAAATGTGGGCGATAAATTTCGCGCAATTCTCAATAATTAAACATGTTTAGCTAAAAGATAACTGAAAGTACATCCCCCGCCCACTAGGACAAATTATTGATGCTTTTTTTCTGAGCACTAAATTAACCATACTCAAGTAGACAAACAAGTACTCGTAAGTTTTATGTTGTTTATGTGTATGTATAAATAATAATCGTACTTAATATAGATTAAAATACTCTTAACTTGAAGCATGATACGTTATAATTTGTATACCACTTATAAACTGCTCTTACTTCTCCTCACCTAATACCTTACTTAAGTGCTTTAATTTAATAAAAATATTTTTCCCAATTATGTTTCATATACAAAAAGTGGATATAACTATAATAAATTAGTGTAACATGACAGCCACAACTGTTGTTGCTTTTTGCACATTAGATTATAAGTTTATCAATATTACCTTTTGCACATTAGATCAAAGATTATTATTATTTAGCATTGACTGAGCTTGAAACTTCTTTCCTTGTGAGTAAGATCGCTATTTATGATTCAAAAATACACTTGGTGGCTAATTAGCTTTAGTATTGTGAAAAATTAAATCTTCACCCGCAAGAGTGTAGACTGCTTTGGTTACAATTCTCAATATGTATTCTATCTGTGAATAAAACGCTCCACTTTGGTTTAGTTTTTATAGGCAAAAATGTAACTTTAATAATTATAAAAGCATATAAGGACTAATTTTTGCTCATTTATGCCAGATAACTAATCCTTAAACGTATAGGAGAGAAAAACAAAATGTAGAAGTCCCCAAATGACTCAATGCACGCACAGTTGATTAACACTTTACTAGCTATCACTTAGTTAACTTAGCGAGAGTTTATAATTGCTACAGTATGTCTAAAAGCTTATTTTTGGAAAAGCAGCCCTATTCTTTTGCGCTAATGATTAACATTATACAGTCCAGTGAAATTTTCTACTTTTGGTAACTTATTTGAAATACCATAAACTAAATAAATTATTTACTATTATTACCTTTTTAAGATAATATGTACATTTTTTTGCTTTATTTGTCAATAAACAGTAATGAACATTGAAAATTAAAATAATCCATTTTAATATCAACAATCTAGACATTTTATCTTGTGTGTATACACATAAGCATGCAAATTTTCACAACCCAATACTGACATAAAGTTGAAAAAACTCATCTTTCAATATCAGTTCACCACCTTTACATTTGTCTTTTTTATAAAATTTAAATTTATAACTTTATTACGCTCCCTTCATTATTTTTTGTATACTATTTATGGAAAATAACTTCGAACTCCAAGCTTTACTGGGACTTGATTAACACTTTATTTCTCAAAATATCATATAGCTAGACTTATCTATTCTTCCTTAGGAAACATGGCTTCAAGTTTGATAGATATCGATGATTATGATCCATTTTATGGATTAAGAACTATACAGTACGAGTTCCTCTACTTGTGCTCTTTGGGTGTTGCATTCTTTCTTTCAATTCCTATCCCATCTCTCCCTGTTGGTAATTTTAAGCGCTCACTGTATAGCACTACATGTGGTGCAATGGTTGTCATTTGGTTTAGTGGTAGATTCTTTTATCATTTCCTTATTATTTCAATAGTATCATACACTATTGCTCACAGTCTATACAAATACCGTATTAGTGGAATAACTGTCTTTGTCTTTTCCTTCGCATATGTCGGTTTGCTGAGACATCTCGTTTCAATGAACATATTAGAACTTGTAGAACCGGCAGACACTTGTTACCTCATGTTAGTTTTCAAGCTTGTCCACTACAGCTACTTGTTGGAAAACTCACAGGAATCAAAAATACCAAATACCGAGTTTATTAACTTCATCCATTACTTATTTTTTCTCCCTGGTGTCTGGAGTGGACCTTTCCTCAATTATAATATGGTATATAACTGCCTAAACAATCCGGATACTCATAAATGCCACTACGCACATTATGCAATAAAGAAAACTATTTCCATACTGCCATATTATCTTCTATTTAAAATTATCCCAATGTATCTGAAGCACGAAGATCTACTTACACCATCTTTCGGAGAATTACCATATCATTGGAAACTATTTCTTGTTTATCTTGTCATGATTCAGTATCGCTGCCGGTTATTAAATAATAATTTATAACATCTTTAATCAAATGGAATAAATATAGGACAAGACACTTTTGTTTTAAATTTGTGATTTTTAAATTATTATATCTTGATTAAATTATTTAGAATTAAATTGACTGTCAGTAGATTAATGATATAAACTGTCTTTATATTTCTAAATTTCAGTTTGATTAGTGGCTGGTATATTGCGGAGATGAGCTGCATTGTCTCTGGAGTGGCATATAACCCAAAATTTCCCAACAATATTGATGAAGCACCTGTTCTTACGGTAGATACTTGGAATTTAACATTCTCTACAAGCATTAAAACCGTAGGTAGAGCTTGGAACTGCACCGTCCAACTATGGCTTGTGGAATGCGTTTACAAAAAATTAAATTTTCAGTAAGTATTCAGATTCAACATATCTTGCTTTATGCAAGAAATTCCTTTTTATTGCTTTTTCTAAGAACTAGACTATACAGGAAGCTAGTTGTATTGATGGTTAGTGGCTACTGGCATGGGGTCGAAACTGGCTACATTGTTGCATTTTTAGCATTCGGTATTGTACAAGCAGCTCAAGACCTATTCTGGATGAAGAAATGGCCTTACGAAGAGCATCGCTATATAGCTGCTTTTTATAAGGGAGTAAGCCTTTTACGCTTTTTTTTATCTATTTATATTTAATTTATTTACATATCAATTTCCACTACCTACATATTTTTTGTGCAAAATTAGTAATTTCTAAAAATTAATCTTTGTAGCTTAAATGGTTTATCACCCAATTACTTCTTAATTTCTGCACCGTACCTTTTGTCTATCGATTGTCATATTGGAAACTTTGGAAGGAACTTCATTTCATTGGAATTTATATATGCATAATTTTTTTAAATTTACATTGTTTAACCTTGCTATTCCAATTCTATACTAACAAAGGTTTACCAAAAGGAAAGAAAAATAAACTTCAATAAAATTTGTGAATATGGACAATTTATATGAGGTTAGTTTACACATTTATCAATTATCAAAATCTTATAATACACCTTTATTACAATGCATAAAGAACCAAGACACGAATTTATACACTCCAATATTTAGTTTCGGACATTTAACTTGAAAATCAGAATTTAGATTTTAACTAAAACTCAAACTCTATTCATCCTACCCTTCATAACGTACTACCATTATATATATATCAGCTTTTTAACTACACAAACCAGTTACTGTAAATCTGTACAAGCATATTATAGACAACACCAGCTCCCTACTCACATACTTTTTTATAACTGATAAACTTCAATCAGAATCAATTATTAGCCCTATCAACCGTCCTCGTACATTTGGTTCCCTATTTTTGTTCATAACACCTTTTTTTTTTTTGTTTTTAGGTACACACCTACTCCTTTTACATTGTTTTCTAATGTGAGGTTTTTACTTTTCTATTTGCAATTTATTTCGAACCCCAATTTTAAACTATGTAGCATTAACTTAGCGAAATTTTTTCTATATGAGGTAACCATAATAAGTCACCACTTTGAATTTATTAGATGTATGGACAACCAGGATTTTAATTATATTTAAGCTAGTACGGTAGCTAATTTTTGGTTTACTTCTTTAAAAAGTTATTTTTATGTTTAAAAATTTTCCTGGATGAGGAGAAAACCATTGGGAATTATCAGATACCTATTACTTATAGACACATAAAAATTGTCTTTTTTTGACATTGATTTACCATTTCTATTCATTAGTCAATTTTAGAACTTTATTTTTTTAAGATGTTTGATCTTATAATAATATCCGTGAACAATATTACAAAAGTCAGAGAATTATTGCCACTATTAGAAATTCTATTTAAAATTAGATATTTCCACAATTCTTTTGAATAGTGCAGGTCAACGTCCCCTGGGAGTGTATCACCATAACTTACGTTTAAGAGAGAGCTTACAGTTAAATATTACGTGAATACATTTGATGAGATTTTGAATAGTTTAATTTGAGAGTGCTATATAATATTTGTGATTTTTTGTATTTTTATTTTAAAAAATTTTAAACTTATATATAAACAGTTTAAAACATTAAAACTTATATGGATAGATCGTCGAACTTTTAGATTGTTTACACTAAAGCTTGAAACACGTTGAGAAACAAAAGGATTAGCTTTTATTCCCAATCAAGATTTAATAATATCTTATTTCAGCAAAATTTTGAGCTTAATTTAGTTTTCAATTCTTAAAATATCACAGAACGTTCAAATATATTATTACAACTCCGAAAAAAGAAACATTTGTTTAAAATTATACCAGCAACACTTATTTCAAAATAATTAAACGTTTTAAAATTTTCAATATTAAAATTAACACGAGGTATGCACTTTAGAGCAAGTAATAATAAGATACATTTGATCTTTATAATTAAAACACACTTATAACACAGTTTTCTAGTATAGATAGGATTAAAGTGTTTTATAATAAAAGCGATTTGATATCCAAGAAATTGATGTTACAATGTGAAACTTAATCAATAATTGAGGTTATTATGATGAGCTTGGGAAATTAACAATTTAGTTTTTACTTAAGCCTTTAAATTGATTACTTCCTTTAATTGTTTTACTCATACCTATTAATCCTATGCTAATGTTATACTAAGCTTTATTTATATAGATTTTTGTCAACTCGTTTGGATGAAAAGATTGTTTTACAACACATACTCAAAATGCTTTATGTGCACAAAAGGCATATAATCCTGCACCAGTACCTCTAAATAAATTTTAATTTAAATATATCCTACTATTGTTACAAACATTGGCACATGAATCTTTTCTTTTATCTTATATTTTCTTATATAAATCCTATATACAAGTAAATCGTTAGCAAGACTACTAACTACACTTAGAATTTTTCTATGTGTTAAGCTCCCAGATATAAATTACCCATTGATATTAAATATAAGCATTTAGATTGAACTATAAGAATGTAAGTAACATATATGTATCAGAATTGATATGGAACTTATGCTTAACAACGATATAATGATTATATTTCAATAATACATAGTGTGAAATCATCACATCATCTAAATAGCATAAGTGATATATAAGTTTGTTCCATAAATTCATTGAGATTTGAAATTCTATTATTTAGGAATTGAATATAAAATCCTAGCCCTAAGTTCAATTTTTCCCATCATTACATACAAAAAATTAATTTGTAAATATACTAAAAGTTGTATCTGACAATTTATCATTAACAATGGAAAAAGAAGCAGGTATAAGAAACTCAGATGAAACTGATGAAACCTATAAAATAATTTATGAATTATCAAAACTACTAAATACTCATTTGGACCTACAATCCGTACGTTCTTTAGTCCAAATGAGTGAATGGGGCATAACACCAAATGCGCTCTTAAAAACCATTGAATATCTGAGGGAAGAAGCTGCAACATTGGCTAAAACGACATTTTCAAATATCCCCAAAAGTGAACATCAAGATGGATGATGTTTATTTTGTTTATAAACCATGTCTTAAATAGATTTCATAAAATTGACATATGCGGAGAAACTTGTATAAAGTTTCAATATTTCATCTCTAGCTAATAACAACAAAAACTTAGCCATTGTATTGATAATTTTAATTCCATTAGAATAGTATTATATTTATATAAAACTTATGGCAATTTATTTTAGATTTTTCAAAGTTTTTGCTCCGAAGAATTCAAAAGTCTTAAATGAAAATTTAAATACAACAAAAAATTTATATCTCTCAAGAATTGTGTTTGATATAACAAGCTGTTTATAATTTTTTTTTGAAAACAGATTTTTCAATAAGACACATTGAAAAATACTGTTTCATATGTAAGATAAAACATATACACATAGTAAAATTTATAAGCCTCAATTTTAAATCAATGAAACATAAATCTCACATATTTATAATACTATCAAGTTTGAAAAGAAAATCAAATTATTGAAATATTTTTTCGAGAAAAAAAATTGATATATAAGTAATGTATATTCGATTTTTATGAAAATTTATGATTGACCAGATATCTTTAAATAACACATATTTTATATGAATATCCTTTTACGACTCATTTTCTTTATACAAAACTTTTTTAAAAAATACACTTGTAACGAAATTGATGATTTAAATTTATAAATATAACAAAATTTTCATATCATTCCTCTTGACATTTTAGATCTTCGCCTAACATAAGGAAATTGAATTTTGAATCGATATAATAAAAAATATCTTTATTGATAGCAAAAATATACTATTTAAATTTTTTAATTTAAGTTTCAATATTACCTGTCCTTCATGTTATGGTTTGCCATCCTATTCTGACTACTGTCCCGTACTTGACCTTTAATATTGCTTGCTTTTGCCTGAGTGAAATTTTGAGTTAAAATCTGTTAATTAAAGGGCAAAATCTAAGGATGACATAGTATTAGACATGATTGTTTCTCCCATGATTAAGTGTGCAGGATAAATTGCTCTACCTTTGAATACAATTTTGGCATTGAGTTTGTTTTGTTCGTTTTCTCCCCTATAGCTTTAATTTCTTCGTCTCCTGCTTCATCCGAATCAGCATCTTCCTTATCTATTTTGTTTAGTAATTCAATGAAATTATATACAGATACGTAAAGACAAGTAAATTATATATCCTGTCTTATTATTCCAACTTTGCTCAATAATGAATACCCAAATGCTATAAAATAAAGTATCTTTGTATAATAATCATTCAAATACGTTATCTAATTAAAATATTTTAAGTGTAGCATATATTAGACTATTTTGACTACCAGACTCTCTATAAGCGGGAGAACTTTGGAAATGGTTAGGGTATTGTAACGAGTCATCGAATTCATCATCGTAAATTAATTTTATTTGATTGTTACTGTACGTAAAAATTGATTGATATACCCATATATAATTTGCGTAAAAAACTGTCTAGAATATTATATTAAATTAAGTCAGACTAAGATTAAACAGCTAGGTATTCAATGATAAGTTTAGCAATTTAAATTGAATTCGGATCTTATGAAATAGGCTATTAAATTGTGCAACAATTATCCATATAACAAAATTCTTACTAGATGTTGAGTACTTTCTCCTTTTCTTCCTCAGTTAAATTCGGTAGATCACTATTCGATGAAAATTTGTTGTAAAAGCTTTTCTTGGATGTTGGAGGTTGTAATGAAATTCGATCTCCTGTTGCTTCATTAGGAGAAATGGGTGCAGTGCCTGCACCTGCTAGAACTATTTTGGTTTCGTTTACGTTATTGATTCCAGACTCATTTTGATCCAACTTTAAAGCTTCTTTGAGACTTATTGATTTGTTTAGACTTTTCAAAGCATCAGGAAGATTGTCTTCGATCAAATTATTAAGAGTTTCCTCTACATTTCCTCCATAAAAGCGAAGAGAAAGTAAAAGAAATCCTTCGCTATGTCCACTTAATATATCCGACAAGGTTCTGATTGTAATTTGTTGAGGATAAATTAACTAATGAGTTAGCATATGACATATACAAATAGCTAATTGTTTATGATTAGTGATTTGAACATTACAGATTCTTCATATGTAAATTATTGTAAATCTACTAAGCAGAGATAAAAATTACAGTTGATTTCAAACTTTATATACATATGCTTTATAGCATGTTTTTATACATTTTCAGCTGATAGATTGAGTTTGGTCTGTATTTTATAACAAAATTGTTGCATGCTCACTAATATAAATAAGTTCCAGATTATATACAATCGAATAAATCTAATCAAAAGATTTTACATACCTGATATCATTATGTTCTTGTTTAGTGATGATTGATTGGGTAGACTCAGATTTTTCAGTGTCAGAATAGTTGGTCTGAATTTTTATAATTTTAATTAATTAAACAAAATGTCTTTTATATTAATTAAATTTAAAATTTAGAAAATATAAAGGATTAATTGTATACCTCATTGATAATCAAGAGATCTTTTAGTGCTTCAATTTTATCAAAATCACTAAAATAAAATGAAAAAAAAACATAAAATTGAGCTGGAGAATTGATCTGATGTGATAAATTTATACGTTTCTGTCAAATAAAGATATTCAACCAAGAAAGGTTGTGATATTCATTTAATTGAATCTATTAGATCCTTGATTTAGAAGTATTGTAATCATTATAGTGTATTCAAATGTTAAGCTGTATGTAAATGTCAAATAGCAATCAAAAATTGTTACATGTGCTAAATAAACACAGCTCATAAATATTATCTCAACTTATGTAGAAAATATATACAGTTTCAAAATGTACATACACTCCATCTTTCATTGTCCATTGTTCAAATAATTCTTCAAATTTAGAGCGCCTTAAATCTTCTTTTAAAGGGATTATATTGGCATCTTCTTCAAGTAATACAAATTCCTGAGAAACATAGAAGTAAAATAAATTGAAAAAATTACTGAGATGCCTTACAAAGGAAATATAAAAAAAAAAATTCTATAGAAGCTAATCTGGAAATGAAATATATAAATTATTGGTATGTCTTTTTATTTGGATTGTATAATTTAATTTTATGTATGGTGTATATAAAAATCATTGTATCTAAAATAGGTGCTTACATCTAAAAAACTAGTCATCCAGTTATAAAAATATATAAATTTTGAGCGATTTAGTTCTATAACTTGATCCTTAGATAGCTTTGAGAATATATTTTGATTGATGTGTAATCTTAAGTATCTCAAACATAAATAGAAATAGATACACCTTGTAATTGCTGCCCTTAAACGTAAAACTGCGAGTACTAAAACTTTATCAGTTTCAGGGTGGTTGACTAAATTTAACCAAAATGATTTTACCTGATGTTAAAAAAAGGTGAATTATAATAAAAGAAATACTATCAAGGATATTATGGTGACAAGCATATTAAAATCTTTATTAATAAACTCTGGATATTTTCAGGACTGTATAGAAAATAACTTTTTTAGAAATCATAAGTATTAAAATTAAGAATTGAGTGAATTTTCCTAAAGAGTCATGGGAGAAAATATGAATATCAGCCTTATATATGTCTTTATAGAATGCATAGTGGCAAACCAGGTTGTAATATATCCTCTTGATGATCTTTATTAGGCCATTATCAGATGAATCATCAAAGTTGTGTTTGTTAGGTGTGTCATTAGGTATATCCCAAATGAACATCAAATATTTTGTAGGAAATAACTGGGTCATGCATAATAACGTCATAACCAAATCAATTATATCGATAAACTGTTTGGTAGCTTCAGTCATCCAAAGTTTATTATTTATTTCTGGGCTTGTTATTATACTTTCAAAAGGGATAGATTTCAATTCTATCCCAATAAATGAATTTAGTGATTCTTTTAATTGCTGAGAGATATATAATTCGTGTAGAAGTAGATAGATAAGGGTTGTTAAAGGAATCAAGCTAAGAGGATGCTAAAAGGTGTATATATGCTAGAAACATTCAGAATTCAGAGATGTATGTTTGCTGTTAGGGTATGATTATATGCTTCTTTTCTATTAAGTTATTGAGTGATGATAAGGGTATTCAAAGATTTTATTCTTTGATACTTCAGTCCGTTATTAACTAATTTAAGGGTGGTCAATACTAAGTTTATTGGTCTGGGAAATTAATAAATTAGTGATAGTGTACAAGATATGTATGCGGTATTCATGTATTGAAGCTTATGTAACTAAGCTCATATATGTTTTATAATGAAAAACATTTCAATAACCGATATAAAAAATTCTTTTATAATATTATCCAATATAAATAGGTTGGGTAAAGATGATTGGAAATTCTGAATAATTGTACTGACAATTCCACGATTTGAAGGTAAATAAATGTTAGCGATGTCACATAATTTGGGGAAGTTAATTATGCTGTATATAAATTGTAAAATTATGTATTATGTAGAAGTAATTCTCAAATTTTATCAAGATAGCATGCATATATATATTGAAATATATAGTGCACACTATGAATTGTAGTATTAGATAGTAGTGAAATCTATTTGTTATAAAGGCTATAAAAGTTGTGTAAAAAAGGATAATTGATTGAGTTTGCTAGTTTTACTGTTGCATTTGATAAATTCAAAGGTTAAATTAGTATTAAATTTAATTATTGAATAAACCAATTCATGAAAATAACAAAAAGTTGATAATATCAGTTAGAACTTATAATTTACAGAACAGTGTAGAATTTATCCAAAGATAAATAAAAAAGTAAAAACTGCAGTTCTATCAGTAGATTACGAAACAAAATAAAAAGTGTGTCAAATATACTTGTAAAATCTATTATTCTTGTTGTTTATGTAGGTTGAGGGCAAAAATAAACTAGTAAGTATATATAATAAATGAGTGACATCAAAAATATCAGTAAAAAGTAAGTGAAATAGGATTTTTGAATAAGAAAAATATCAATGTCAAATGGTATTGTCATAAAATGTTGGATATATCTGGTAATAATTGTTTTAATAGATTTTATAATAAATTGCTACAGGATTGAGATTATATATTAAGTCTGAATAATCTAACCTTCTTTCTTTAATCAAATTCTCATAAAATGTTATTGATAAGAATTCTGAATCGGATTCTTTAATTAGACTTAAGCGATAGTAAACCAATAAGACATATCTGTACATATAAAATTTTCACAAAGATTTGAATAAGCAAAAGACTAGAGCATATATCCATATAATCATGCACCTAAATATGATAGAAATCAGTCTATGCGAATAAATAATTTAATTTATTTTAGTTTACTCGTAAAGTTTGAAATATAAGCTCAGGATTTCTTCTGGTATGTTAAGTTTAGAAACAAAGTGCGGGTCAATGTGTAGCTCATATGATCGGCTCGAATATAGTAAAAATGACTCTAAGAATTCACATACTGTAGGATCATATAATACTTGGCTCCAAAATACATTAAATCGAAAGGATATAAGGTGTTGTAGGGATTGTGTGACCTGAGCTGAAAATTCAATTTTGAAAACAGGATTAGTTAGAAGATTATATAAGTTATATTAAAAATATAAGATTAAGATGAGGACCCAACCGAGATAGTTTTGAACTTCAAGGATGTATTCTTTACTTAAATTCGCTTGGCAATTCAGAATATTCATTTTTGGAAAAAATGGAGGCAGTTCTATCTGTCGTACCCAAAATTCAGAAATGTTTTTATGGGCTTTGGTGTGATGTATACCATATTCAGGAACAATAATTTCAGTAACCTAATGGTGACCAAAAGAATAATTAGGTTTCATTTTGACTATAATTTTTTTAAAATATAAATTTGAAATCTATAGTAAATTCTTTGGTTGATAAGAGTTAAATGTGTAATATTGTGAGATTTGGAATGGTAGAATAAAAAAAGTATTCTAAGGTTTAGTAAAACTATGTATAAAAGTCGCGGTAGTAATAAACTTATTTATTTAATTGGGTCTGAGAATCTTATTCAAAGCAAATACATAATGTTGTTATTAAATTGAAAATCAGACAATTGTTCAATGTATCGTATGTGGCTATCTTTATTTAAATGAATTATAGTGAGCTCACATTAGCAGGATCCCTTGAGAGTTTGCCAAGTGCAATTTGTTTTTCGATAAATAGTTGTAATTTCCTATTCAATCTTGAGTCCACCTGAGTTAACAAAATTTGTTTTAGTTTTCTTTAAAAAATTGGGCTAAAAAGGTCAAAGTCTTCTTTATTTTATATAATTTTTTGCTAAATGATTGATATAACTTTTGTATAAAAGTTGTAGAGCATAATAATATAAATATTCACTAAAAGCAAATATCAAGAGTAATTCTTAAAAGGAAAGGTCCTAGAGAAATGTTTTAAGTGAAAATATGAAAAATTGATAATATATAATTGAGATTCAATTACATATATGTATAGCTTGTCAAATAAATTTTAGAGCTTACTTCCTTTACGGACACCATCCTGATTTTTGATCCAGTTTTATTTTATTTTTATTGCTCAAATTATTAACTTAGAAAATTTAAGGTTATTAATGGACTTTCTAGGGAACTTGAACTTATTCCTAGCAACTTTATTTTAGGTTTTAAGTTGAAATTTTTATTCTTTTCTCATAGGATTGTTCCTAATTAAATTGCTTTTATAAGGATTTGGGCTTAAAATTGAAACCAAAAAATTCTCTAAAGACAGAAAATATTATATACATACTTGGGTTAGGAATGGTAATTGTGGAAGAAGCTTTGAAAGCTGAAGCTTCTGTGTCATGAAATAAAATTTTGAAATGCTACAGGCTATTGTGTTCAAGAAAAGATCGTGTTGCGTGCTTATCCAAATTTCTAAGTTTCTCAAGTTTTAGAAACAGCAAAATATTTTCAAGATTGATAATAAGCTCCATAGTGAATTTCAGAAATGAGTTTGGTGATTAATTCAATTACGAGTTTGATGATAGATAAATGTATAAATTGATTATAATGATTTTCAACTTGACAAGCAAATGGCTTATGAAATAGAGATATAGTAAATTATATAGCTATTAATATTGCTTGCAAGTGTATTGACTATAAACATACCGAATATATTGAACCCCTGTTTCTTGGATTGGATATGGCTTCATTGTAGTAGGTAAAACTGTGGTAAAAGGAAAAGGCTTTTTTTTATTAAAACATAATAGTCAATCATGAAAGTACTTAATAAAAAAATATGAAAGATCCAAAGCTTAATAAAACAGTGTCCAAATTTATGATAAATACTCAAGGAAACTTATTGAAGGGTTTTATTTAAAAAAATGCTAATAAAAATAGATTTTATAATTGATGTTGTTATTAAAGCTTTTATTATTGTTAAGCAAATGTTTACAGGAATCACTGTTTAAACACTTATTACACTTATATATATGATTAAAGAGATGCTGTTAATATTATATATACTATTGAAAGTATTAATAATTAAATTTTAACAAAAATTGTTTCCAAAATAAATGAATTGAGACGCTAAAAACAAATCTAGATTTGAGAAATCAAGATAAGTAAGCTGTCATAATTCCTCAGTAAGAGTGAGGAATACTTTCATCTGTTATAAGATACAATAATTAAAGATTTTATTCAACTCTTCAAATTGTTAAAGGAGGTACTTTTAAAGCACATAAATTAATACTTAGAGCCTGCCTTTGAAATTGATTCTCACCACATATGGCATGATCTCCTGTTAAGACTACAATGTTTGTATGATGCTGATAAATGCCAGTTTATAATTGCATATATTGGCTTGTAATATATACAATTCAATTGCTTTACTTACAAAGCTTATCTATTCACTTTATTCAAGCACCTAAAACAATGACTGATCTAAACCCAATGACTTTGCAAGAAACTTTGCTTGACAATCTCCACAATCAACTCTTTAACAAATTAAAAGAATGGCAAACTACACCATTAAACTCTAATCCCGAAAATTTTCAATTAGTTGACAGCAACCTATCTGCATTCCCTAAAACTGAACTTACCTCACGAGACTATGAACACATCATTCAAGAACTAGGCAGGACACCTCTTGGATTACTAGGTGTTGCTCGTAATTCTAACCAAGGACTGCCTCAAGTATTAGTTGTAGCCCCATTTATCCAAGGGAAAGATAGTACCTCAAAGGTCTACTCTGGAGCAGAAGGCAATAAACATTCACCCAAACTTCAATTCACTATCAACCTTAACAGCAGCATAAACTCAAAAACTGTAGCTGTACCCAGTAAAGTCCGATATAAAGATGATATTATAAAAGGTGATATTATTATTGACTAAAACCATTTGATCATTTCACATTAGACTCACTAACAAAAATAACCCCTGACTCCTCACACTGAATCTTTTATGCTAAGAAATGCCTAAAAGTAATTAAATACTAACCTTGTAATAACTCTTAATATCTTTTCTTAACCCATATAATCCACCTCTATTGAAATCAGATTTGAACCAACTAAATGCCCATACACAAACTGACTCAAGCTCATATATTCCAAGTCCTATAAAAAATAACTTTTCACCCAAAGAAATCAGAAGCGACAACAACCTATCACCATTTCCAACTACATATTGGCTAATTGATCCAATATTGAAGAAGAAGATATCAACAATCGAAGCAACAGGATGGATGAAAAGAGTTGAAAAGGAAGTAATTGATGATCCGAATATTCTCGAAACTGTAATTAAAGATAACATCTCTTACATTTTACACCGAATATCTCTAATACATCCTTGGTTATTACTCTTTTTTTTCAAACTTGATGGCCAAAATAACCAAAAACATATCCTACCTCCTCATCTACAAAGTATTATCAATAAAGACTGTGAGAAGTTAAAATTCAGCCATTCGCATCAACTACATTTATATAATATAATTAAGTCTCTACTTGAACGCGGAATTGGCGGACTCTCGCAATTTTGGCACATTCGATGCTTGCACATGATATATGCATTTCACCTAATACAACCAACTTGGTTAGGAGCAAGGCTGGAACAAGAGTTTGACCTACAAAGGACTTAATAACGAATAGATCACATCACCATTCAGTATATTATTCAATTGATTTACACTTATTTTATTTATTGCCTTTGGATAGCTTTACATAAGATCTTCAAGTTGGATTAAAAGAAAATTTTTCACTGCTAGCTAGATAACGGTTGTAAAGCGAAGCTCACAAAACAATTCTGAAAAGGAGTATTATATTTCACTAACTTTCTTATTATCACTCGATTAATATGGCTCTAGCAGTATTTTTATGAGGTGCTTCCAAAACCTTCAATTTTAGCCCAACCAAAGATCATAAAATAAGACCTTGGTTGAAGTCAATAAAAGAGTTAAGTCGGATCCCATCATATGTCAGATTCAATTTATTTTTAATAGCAGTTAGTCTAAATTACCAATGATTATTGAATATTTAATCTTTCAGCGTAATTAAGAGCTTATTTTACTACTACTTATGGTGTTTTAATCTCAAAAAATTCTGAAATCGAAAATAATTTTTCTGAACTTTTATTATACTTCAAGTTCTTAAGCATATTTGACATCTACTTTTTCAAAAGCATTTCTTTACATTACTTAATAAGCTGAGACATCCCTTTAAAACTTGAAAGAACCGAAACTTAAATTATGATTCAACAGCCTAGAAACTCAATCCATAGGCAAGTCCTCAAACATATTCTCCTATCGCGTTTTCCTCAATCAAGCTCTTAACTTTATTGTCTTTTCATGGCATAACAAACTTTTTTAGTATTATATATCATTGAAATGCAAAATTCTTCGAACACCGAATACAAGGCGTTTTGGATTTTTCATAATTAACTACATCATAAATATTTTTTTTATTTTTTCATGCACAATTTTTAAAACGTGAAATAAATTTATTTTATCTTGATGAAAATATAAGAATTCCAAAGCTGAACTTATGACCCCATAAGATTTGAATTTACACTTGTGATGAGAAGCAACATCTTTTATTTGATCCAATCTTCACACAATGAGCATATTAGATTCTTATAAATCTTCAATTTACGAAGTTAATAAACTCTTGACGCTTACGCCTGTTATCTTTAATAATCATAGTTTTATTTACTGATCCTATCAGATTTGAAGTTCAGCTAATGATTCAAATAAGAATAAAAGTACTATTCCTTTTCTAATAATAAACAGTCACCATCATAACATATCCACTGTACAGATACATAAGTTATTAGGCAGAAATAGATATAATAAGAGATCACAACCTAGAGCAAAGAATTCTTGATCATAGTTTCAAATAGAAGAAAAATAAATTTTTTATATTCCAATTTTATTTTATAAATTTTGAATATTAAGCTACCAAATGCTGAAAACTCCTTATTTTACTAATTTCTCTCAGCTACAAATAGCCAGCCAGCTTATAAAGCTTTTAGGTTTTATCTCAGCATGTAGCTGTTAAAGTGGTGTTCAAGTGGTTTGGATAATCTTCAACCTCAGTTAGCAGTGAGTGTTCTACCCAAGCTTAGTATTTTATTTGTCTTGTGAGATTTTCTATACAATTGAAAATTTATAAAAGATTTAAAACAAGGCAAGGAGCTAAAATTTTGTTTTTGAAATCTATATTTGTAGAATGTTATATATTTAATCGAGTTTTTAAATCTAATTCTAAATTCTTATTGCTTAATCTGGATAGAGAAATGCTTTATGATTACAAAATTCGAAATCAAGTAGGCTAGGTTTGCTTTTAATATTTATTTATCTAATTACCAAAGCCATAAATTTAGCAAAATAATACTTAATAACTAATAAAATTTGATTGGATTTGCTCATCAAAGCCATAAATAGAAAATTTTTAACTAAAATGTAAAAAGAACAAGGGAAACTTACACATATAAGTGTGCTAGTTTTTGTAACCTAAACTGAGGTTTATTCATTATAAAAAATTATTTCAAACATTATTGAAAGTAATGCTGATGATATTAATTTATTTTTACTTCTCTTAAAAGACAATCAATCCTTAAGTTCCTAAATGTAACTTATTAAGCTCAAGTAATTTAATTCTACAAATTTCAAACCAAAATCAATTCCAATTATATCCCACCTTATTGATAATTATGTGTTGTGACATTGTTTCGCATTGACTCAAGTTATACGACTAAAAATCAATTCTAAATTTAATTAAATAGTACGCATAAACCTCCATATAGATTGCATGTGAATTTACCCACCACTTATTAAATTTTGATCACATTGTTTGAATACATTTTGAATATTCTAATTAAGCTCCTAACCTAAAAGGTGTTGGCCTTCAGCTCATATCCAAAAGATATTGATGCAAAGGTTTGTCATACTTTAAAAACTGGATATTTACTTCAAAGATTTTAGAGGATGCTTTAGTCTAATTATTTTATATATATAACTTAGATTAATTATTATCTTTTACATTGGATTGAACTTTGGTAATCTTTTCATTTATAACCTAATGATTATACCATGCACCCCTCCTACCTGCAAGCTTTTGTGTTTATAACTTAGTTAAGTTGCATCTATCCCCAAGCCTAGTCCCTAACTACTGAATAAATGACATTTTCACTACAACTCCTACCAAAATATACAGCTTAAGCTCTAATTTTCCTTTCTATTGAAGTCCTAATATTTGAGAATACCCTCAAATAACTTCACACACTACTTAAATACTGCAATACTGAATGGTGAATATTTGTAACTTTTCTGTCTCAGTTTATTCCAAAATTTAAAGTGGTACCAACAATAAGCCTAAATGGTTTCCGAGGGTTATAATGGCTTTGGTAAAAGTTCTGAGCCTTATTTCTTACCTATAGACCCTCAAACCTATGAAATTGTAAATTGTGAGTTTATGAGAACCGAAGCATGTAATTACCCTCACAAAACTACCCCATATGGTAATAATATCCAGTTTACTTAATAAAACATGGAAAACTTGACTGAATATTTACCCAGTGCTTGTTATATGAATCCCTTAGACTTAATGCAATTTTGGATATTATACTCAATCCTAATTTGCCAAGAATTGAGCATAATATAAGTGTTGAAAACCAATGTGAAACTTAGTCCAATACATTGACACATACCACATCTATGAATATAGGTGATGTAAAGTACTCACCAAGATATCATGATGAGAAATACACATATCGACATGTTATGCTTCCTCGAGATGGGAGAAAGGCTGCTGAAAGATTAGCAGCAAAGAATCCAAGTTAGTTAATAACTTCAAAAACTATATACAGATACCACACGATTTATTCACAGGCAGCTTTTTCTTTGCATTTTATTTTGAAGAATGAAGCATTTACACTTTTCATCTGATTATCCCCTTATACTCAGCTTGAATTTTATCGACAGCTATACTCTATGCTATCACATATAAAAATATAAACATTTTTTACAGATGGATTACTCACTGAGAGCCAAATAATAAATGATCTGTACATAGATCTCACTCCAGGATGGGAACACTTCATGAAATTTAAAGGGCGTCTTAAAGAACTGATTTTGAGAAGACCACTTGTAAAGAATGAAAAGAAAAATATAATAGCTACTTCCAAGCAAGCCGAGGTAATTTTCATTACATTCTTAATAAAACAATTTCCAAGGGTTTCATAAAGTTGCTGTTTAAGCACAATTTTACAAAATACATAAAACTATAGACAGTGAAAGCTACTATAATTTTCACTCAATGAAGATTTTATCTATTTATGTTTTTATTTAGTTGAATATATAAATAAATTTTATTTACTGAGTCTTTTTTTCTCTCGAATTATAACTTTTTATCGACATCATATAACTTGTAAATTTATACTTCAATATATTCAATGGATAAAATTTTTCTTTTCTCAATTTTTTATGACATATAAACGAATTAAGATTTCCCAATCTATATTAAAGCTTGCTTTTTGGATACTCATTTGAACTTTATATAAGTTTTCAGGAAATGAAGAAGAGAAAATTATTAATAAATCAAATATAAAGAAAAGATCCATTTTGGATGCTATCAAGTTGTTAAGTTAGATTCTATACAGCTCTTTGTGAATCCCCAATTAACTAGCTAGAAATCGAAATTTTAGATTAAAATTTCAAATATTAGGCCTTTTACTTAAAGGTTTTGCATCGATAGAATTTAATTATTTTTACACTTCTCAATTTATATTAGCTTTTTTTAACTATATTCATTTAAACTCAGAGAAAAGCTTCATTGGCGACATTAAACAATAAAAATTACACCATCACAGCACAACTATAATCACGCTTAATAGAAATGAAAGGGAATTATAATCAATTCCCTTATTCATTTACTTGTACAGTAAATAACAACCCTCTGAACAAATAGCTGTTTATTACTTATAAAATACAGAAAAAATCCAAATTAAACGCATTAAAAGATACTTAAACACCTTATATTAAGCACACTTGGTAACTTGAGTTGTGATACGAATATATGACCATTTCCCCTAAAGATGCCATATTTCGGCTTGAGTGAATCACAAGACAATTATTTGAGGGCTGAGAAAGCTTAAGTCTAGCTTAAAAAATTTGTTCTGATATAACATTTTACTCAGCTATAAAACCCTTGTAAAACTCAAGCTCCTTTTTATTAATGAGTTATAACTTTTCAAATTAAACTATTACTTTTCTTTCAAATATAAATAGATATAAAATGAAAAATTATTATGCTATACAATTATATATAATAACATAAAAAGTTTTCTATTTTATTTATAATGGATTCCGATAACAGGAACACATAAGTTAAAGCTAGTTTGTAAAAGTAGAAAGTGAGAAAAAATTTAGCTTATTTCTTATTGCCTTTTGACCTTCTCATTACAAAGCATGCAATTATACCTACAACCAAGATCAAAGCAAGGACCCCAAAGGTAATCCCCATAATGTGACTTGTACTAAACTCATGTGACTCATTGGTAATGGATAATGGAGGATTAAAAGAATTTGTAGCCATCTGTGGCCCCCCTGGTGGTAAGCCAGACATTGGAGATACCATAGGTGAGTTTGGTGGAGTCATCATACCTGGACCCATTGGAGAACCCATCATTTGTGGTTGCATAACTCCAGGCATTGGAGTCATAGGAGATGGGAAAGGCCCTTGAGCTTGCTGATTCAAACCACCTAATGCTGTATTGATTGCACCTGCAGCTAACATAGATCCTATAGGAGGCAATTCAGCAAAACTTCTTTGGGCACCGTCCATAATAGCTTGCATAGCTATGGGGAATTTGCTTACGGTTTCAACTAGTTTCTTTTCAGATAATTCTGCTGATTTAGATAAAAAATTTGATGAATGAATAGCAGGCTCCTTAGGGATTAATACCCTTGGATTTGTATACGAATAACATTCAACGCCTCGGATTATAGAAATTTTCAAGTTATTAGATACAAACCCTATTAAGACCATAAATATATAGAAGTTGCAGCTGTCAAACTTGACCAAGAGTTTTGTATTCTTTACAGGACATTCCAATTTTGCTTTTTTCATTTTAACATGGTCGGTATATCTATCTATCAAACATAAAAGTGGTTCTTTTAATTTTCCTTTAAGAAATACTTTCAATTTTTATCCAGGATATTTATATCTAACTCAGTTTAGCTGTAATAAATAGATCAAAGCATCACTCATTTCTATAAATTCAAGGTTGAGATTACTTATTTCCTAAAAGTCTTGAATGGATTTCCAAAATTTGCCAAAATAGTCTATTAAGTTTTCGCTAAGATGTGACACTATTGCCTTAAACGCCAATGAAGTAAAGAACTTTACATTAGGAGAAAATTTTTATGAAGTTTCGTATCCGTATTATATTCATAAAAGTTTGATCTTTAATTCTTCAGATTAATTTGTAGCGAAATCGAATTGATAACAAAGGTAATTTCTATCCAGTCTATAGTTTATATACATATATCTTGCAAATTTAACAGTATTATGTATCTTTAAATCTTTTAATCGTTTTTTTGAAGCACTTATTGAAATCCTCAGAAAGGATAAATTATGAATTATGTCAGATACGAATTTCAAAATAAGTTTAAATTTCAAAAAGTTACTTATTTGATAAATTGAATTAAGGCTAAACATAGATTTTAGGTATTACTACGATTTTAAAATTTCTAGTTGAATTTTAATATGAACATAACAAAGACACTACTACATTCTATTGAAATGCTAATTTCTAGCTACTTCAAACTGCTCAATATTCAACTTAAACTAGATATACATCACCTAAAGTGAGACCATTATAATCTAAATGGGATCAGGTTTTATAATTAATTTTTAATTTATTCGACCTAGTCAAAACATGCTACCAATTTTTTGCTAATTATTTTTATTAAATGCTTCTAATCGACTATTAGCCTATTTTAACTCAATGATTATGTTTAATTTCAAAGGTTAAACCTTTTCTAAAAGAAAAGGGTTAGAGAAATTAAATATTAAAAATAATTTAAACGTAGTGTAAAGCTTTGAACCCTTTGAACCCCTAAAAGATGTAAAATAAAATATCAATAAATTTGATGAGTAAAGGAATGGTTCCATTTTGATTGTATATATATTTAATTAACAAATGGATACGAGATCAACCCTTAAATAGTTTTTGATGCTACTGATCCTTAATTCATTTGTACAATTAATTTACGAAATTGATTTTGACATGGCTTGTCTAATAAAGCTTAGCTTTATTTCAATATTTCTTTATAATCAATCTAGAAAAAAAGAGCAATAAATAGGTAGACATAGAAATGTAAACATAGCTTTTACGTAATTATATACTGCTTTAAAGTTAAAAATACTTTAAGAAAGTGTTGGTTTATATTTTGCAATTAAAATTTCAGATTAAGAAACGAAAACTTTTAATTTAAAACCTATTTGAGGAGCTCTTAGTTGGATCTAACTATGCTTTCTGGATAATAATAAGTTTTAATCCCCGACCTAACTGACCTAAAGCATTGGTAAATAGAATTTACCAAACTAAGATCAAGCTGCTCGCTATCTTGTGCAAATTTTAAAGCCCATGATATCAAGAGCATATTAAAATTGGATGTATTAATACATTGGAGTTGAAACACTTGTATCATATAAATAACTTAAAATTGATATATCCATAGAATAAGTTGAGAAATTTATCTCAAAAGAGGCTAGCTATATATACATCATTAAAATTTGGATAGGATTTAGTCAAATATAATCCTGCTTTTGGTTAAACTTACTGATCTATTATCACTCAAGATCAAGGTTTTTAAATAATCAAATATGTGATTCCTGTGCAATATGTTAGCATAAACTACATGTATGTGTTAAACGTTTTAAATGATAATAATTTCTGAGTAATGCATCAAAAGCCATCATCAATTTTATGTGATCTCATTGATACTAAGAGATATGTATTTGGAGCTTTCATAACAAAATGAGATTCAAATCTGTGCTTATATGGCAGTGTTTAAAAATTAGCTTTAAATGAGTTTTGTGTGTGTGTAAAATACGCTATTTGAGTGTTTCATATTCCATTGAAACTAATGTTTTTATTTTCATGTGTCCAAAAAGTAGATTAGTAAAAACAAATCTTTTTGATTCCGTGTGTGAGTATGTGACATGATATTAAATTTTTAATATGGTAGCTTAAATTGACTTTAAGGTAGCATTAGGCTCTGCAATAAAGCCATTGAAGTTAGTCATATAGCTGTAAAGGTGTAAATAGTAAGAAGCTATCATGTTTCACTTACAAATTAAATAACATGTGAAACGTGTCGAATGAAATCACACACCCATATCCACTAAAAGCTATTAAAATGAGGCTGTAACAAAAATTCAAGCATTAATCATATGCCCGCTTAAATTACGCATACTGAGAAATTTAAATTACTATTTAAGATTAGAGTAAATTATTCCCGCTTTGATATTTATAGATAATTACTTTACCCCCGAACTATCACTTTTCATTAACGTCACATCAAGAGATATTTGATCTTTTACAAAAATACACAATAAACACCTCAATTTTGAAACTTGAACAAACCCATTATTTATACTTAACAAAAAGAATTTTGAGACAATTAGATTGAAACCCCAATTTATTTAACATGGCAACGTCCACCCACCAAACCAAAACATACTCTTCTCTTATTGAACAGTTTAACCAAAGTATTTTATCAAATCGACCCGAAACAACTTTGATATGCGGGACACAACTCATCCGATTTCACAACAAGGCACTATTAAGAAATGAAGCTTGTAATTAAATAGATTTTAGTTGAAAATTTGCATGTTGGTTATATACGTGTATGTTATATCTATGTTGCCTTTGATATTGCTGGTTATATCTATGTTGCCTTTGACACTGCTGGTCATATCTATGTTGCCTTTGACACTGCTGGATATATCTATGTAGATTATGCTTGACTCGGCTATTTAAGTGCTGATTAAATCTGTAATGATTATTATCTGTGATGCTTAGGCTTTTATATATCACACCGTTGTTGATCGTTTTGCCTTAGTAATATTTATATCACTTACATTTATATTGCTTGTATCTGTTTTGCTAATATGTATTTTGATTATATCTTCGCTGCTTACATTCTTTTTTGCTTATATCCAAATTGATTTGTGCTACTATATCTATAAATCTCATATCTTTGTAAGTTATGTTGATTAAGATTTTCAAACTACTCATAAGGAATGATAATATCAAACTGTAATCTTTCTTAACTTATTTTCTATTAACTGTGTGAAGGTTGTTATATCATTTAATTATTAGATATGTTTACCTTCCTTGGTTCCTCCTATTGATAACCAGAACCAACACTTTTTTTATTATTGCTTTTTCTGGTTTTTATGACATCTAACCAACAATGTTTCCATCAAACGTTTGTGATAGCTTTTATTATAATGATTTTCTACACAAGACATTATACTTTCATCAACACATTACTTATCATAATTATGGAAACTAAATTCATTTAGCTTGTTTAAATCCTTTTTAACGCTATGGTTACATTCTCATGTGAATAAGTTTATGGGTTCCTATTTATAGAATTTATTGTATTTCTTTATACAATTTACTCAGTGATCAATGTATTAGAGCAAGTTTATCTTTCTTCCCTTATATACCGTCAATCAAATTGGTCAAAGGTAACTATTCATTTTCGAATAAACTTTCCATGACATCGATTCTATATATTTTTTCTAACTTTTATCTTAAATATAAAAAAATAATCTAACCGTTAGGAATGTATTATAGATATCTCACATCTAAAACTCTCTCTAGAATATATAAACTTATGTCTCCAGTATTGTTACAATAAATTGGCTCAATATTTTTCACCTGAAACAAGCTCAAGAATGAACCGCTTAGCAGGTATGGCTATGGAAGCACAAGGTGATTTCACTGGAGCAAAAGCCCATTATACAAATATCATAAAAAGCGACCCTGTTGATCTTATAACTAGGAAGCGCTATATTACAATACTAAAAAATGAGGTATAACTTCTTACATCGTTTTTATTTAACATTCTTTTCTTGTTTATTTTTTTACTTGCTGATACCTTTGCTTAATCCTTACATCGATATTTTTTACTAAGCACAAAACTATGCCTATACTACCTTTATTCCTTATTTTAACTGTATGCAAAGCTCAATAGCAGAAGCATCCCATAAAAAATATTCGCATGCTTTTTTTGAAATTAGAATCTAGTAAGTATTAAAAGTGTTATACTTTTTTTTATTCATATTTTCCAGGGGAAGTACACTGCTTGTATTGAACACCTAAACAGGTTAAAATTAATCATATCCCTTAGGGGTTAAATTATCTTCAATTGACTTATTTCACATAATTAAGAATTGAATCCCTTTATATTTATGACACAACTTTGAGCTTAGATTTGAAATTTGTGAGATACACGCCTATTCAATAAAATCTTGTATTCATTTTAAATAAGATTTGACTATAAATTCCTAAATATTACAAAATCTATAACATGTATAGGCATATCTCAGAATTTCCAGCTGATTCTGAATCTTGGCTTGAGCTTGGTTTGTTGTACCAAATAAATTTCAAGTAAAATTTTATTGAGATTATGCTAATTTTCAAGAAATGAATATCACTTTAAAGATTAGTAATCCACCTTGCCACATAACGCTTTCTATATAATGTTTTCAATAATAATGCCTCCAATCTAATACATTATATTCTTTCAATTTAATTCTACCAGTTTTGATAAAGCCATATTTTGCTTTGAAGAAGCTCTCATCCACAATCCACACCAGGCTTCAACTATAATATCTCTTGCAGAAGTTAGAATTGAATACATTTATTTTAATTAAGCCCCATATATCAACTTACAAGTAGTCTATTTGAAACTTGGCCAATCTCCATTTTTTACTTTACATATTTGTCCTAAATATAACATTACTCTTAATCTTTGATCCTGTATAGATAATACATGTAATAGTTTTAAAAACTCTACTTTCACAATCAGTTATATTAGTATAAGATAAATACTAAATCTTGATTGACTTCCAATCAATTTTACTTGCGAAAAATTTCGCTTGTTTATTTTATATCATCCTAACTAAATTTAACATATTTTAGCTCTATATGATGAATAATCAATATGACTTGAGCCGAAAGTATTATTGTATGGCACTTATGGTATCTCCCGACAACTTACGTGCAATATGGGGCTTAGTTATGGTATTCCGTTTTACTTTAAGATTTTATTTTCATCACAAAACCTTTTTTTAAAGACTTATCTCATTTGAATCAGCATTAACAATCATTTAAATTTTGGTAGTTTTGAGCATTAATCGCACTAGCACAATTTTTTATAACAAATTTGATTTGAGCTTCTTGGTTGAATTCTAATTTATCTAGTTCTTCTTTTACTGTATTTGTATCCCTTTAGCTACTTTGTAACACTTATGATACCAAAGTCAAGAATCCAAGCGCACATAACAAGATGATCTTCCAATTAATAACAATGTCTACTAGTAGACTAAAAAATAAATATAGGAGCCAGCTTGGCCAGGTATTTTCTAATTCCAATTTTATTGATTCACAATTTGTTGAATAATAGCTCCAACAATAATCGACACTCAACAAATGACTTTTTAATTCTTTCAAATCTATCTTATGATTTTGTCTAATACTTATATGTTGAACAAATTTAGGCGAGTTCAAGTGATTCATCATGGCTCAACTCTATAATTAACTACATAGAAAAGTTACAAGTTCCATGTCAAGGTTAGTTTTGAGAACTCGTATTGTAGTTTATATATCTATAACAGATCATTTAATCACTTTTCAAGCAACTGCTTTTTCGATCAAATACACACATCATTTATAAGTAAGCAATAGAATCATACCTTATCCTCCAAGATTTTATACACAAGCCTTTTATAAATTTAATTTTATTTAACATTTTGTCTATTTTCTTATTCATACCAACTTATAATTCAGTAAGCAATATCTACGACTCTATACCGATTAATAAAACTTCTATTGCTTTTGTTGTTGCGAAATCAATAAGAAAACATGCGCTAATAAACCAGTTATAAGCAGACAATAAGATAACAAATTTTGTATCTTGTTTGAATTTTTTGACAGCTCCCAACTCGAAGCAATCTGAGAAGTTTTAAAGCATGGTCACATATGACTCGGGAATAATTGACAAACGTTCACAATTCTTGACACATCCTGTGACCCTCAAAACTTAAAATAAAGAACATTCATCAATCTATATAAACAGCTTTAACTATTTCATTATATAACAAACAACCAAGCGTTACATTAGGACCTTACTATTGCTTCTGAATGAGGCAAAAGAATCTTTAAATAATTTATTTAGAGCAAAAACTAATTATAAATTTGCTAAAAAAATTCTTCTGAATCTCTGATATCATATAAATGATCCATACTGATTCAACTTATTTGATAAAAAGAACTTGTTTCATTATTATGTCATAAGCCTTGCCTTTTCAACATGAAAGAGGAGCAGTTTATACACATATCATCCAGATCCACTTTCATTAATTTAGAACAAGAACTTATTTCTTAAGAATTACCCAATGATATATGTAAGAATTGTATATATTGTTGATCATTAGACAGTTTAATTATCATAAAAATCTCTTAACGAATTATATCAAATACTAAACAATTTATTATAATAGATAAAAATTTTAAAACATTAAACTTCTACAAAGTTTTTTTTTTCTCAATTTTTTGAATATATAGGCAAGGATACGACACAATTTCATACGACTGTCTATCATGAAATTTATTAATAGCGAAAATGCAACTTCTTATTACTTAAGTATACTTTTAGCAAAATCATTCATGAGAGTGATATTAACATAAGTATTCAAAATTTCTATCAAAGGATTCTATTGAATATAAATTATTCCTTATAGTTTGAAGAATCAGTATAATCATTTGATCTATATATCCACTATCTCTCACAATGTTTATTAGCATAATTTTACAACTGTATAAGCATAGGTCTTGTCAGCACCGATACAGAAGTAATCTAAGAAATAAATAATTTATGAATGAAACTTTTACCATATCACAGTTATCAGGCTACAAAATATTTGGAACCTATGTATAATTTATAGATGTTATTATCAAGTATCCACACTCTATTTTCCATAATTTATACAGAATCTAAATAATACTGATTACTATATATATTACGAATATCATTTCAATAAGCTTGGAAAAATTTAACATTTATGGAGAAGTTCTTATAAATAATAATTAACAATAAACATTTAGATAAATCAAAAAATCTAAATAGCTTTTTAATTAGACAACACAATAATAACTACGAAAACAGCAGCATACACTTAAGTATACATTTTTCGTTTACTTAAGCTGGAGCAAAAAGTTGATTTAAATATCATTATCTCGAACACATCTAGGCAACAATAGATTATAATACAAAAAACTACTTGATATTTTGTCAATTATTTAGCTCGTCCTCATCATCATTCGACTGACCTTAAGAAACTTTTAAAACTCGATAAGAAAAATGATTGACAAAAGCAATAAAAGTCCTAGCCTTACCTTTATAATTTGCATTCAGCCCGATCAATATCATTTAGTCCTTAATCAGAACATTTAAATTTCTTTTGTATATAATTAGTTAAAACTACGAAAAATACTTAGAAGTATACTTGAGTAAATTGAAAAGCTCAAATTCTATAAAAAAATCTGATATTATCTACAAATCCTCGAAATCAAATATTCCAAAAAGATTTTATTTTATCGCAGCATCACATACAGAATTTAAGAGATTATAGTTACTAGCCCCTACTATTGGTAATTAACTACTTGATCCAAAGTTCCTATGTATTATTATACAACATTTTCAAGCTCCAGCACTAGATAAATTATACCATCTCTTATTCACTCATCATCAACTATTAGGTAATCGATCAGCATATACACTGATGCAAACTCATTCTCAAGAATCTATTGCCATATATCTATTCTGTCTGAAGTGATAGCACTGCACTATCACGTATTCAAGAACAATTATTATACCCTTACATATACTTCAAACATGTTAAGGCCATTACTTCTTCGGCAGCTCTCTCACAACATATACCCAAGAGTACCATATAAACACACAGTATCAAGATACTTTTCATCTTCAATCACTCATGAGGACATACGCAATGTTGCTATTATTGCGCATGTTGACCATGGTAAAACAACATTGGTTGACTCACTCCTAAAAACAAGTGGTGTGAACATATCACACAATCGCCAGTTAGACTCCAATGAACTTGAAAAGGAAAGAGGAATTACAATTTTATCAAAGGTTACGCGAGTGCCTTACAAGGGAAATATTTTAAATATTGTAGATACTCCGGGTCATGCTGATTTTGGTGCAGAAGTAGAGCGTGTTTTATCTATGGTTGATGGTGTTTGTTTGGTTGTAGACGCCGTTGAGGGGCCTAAAACGCAAACTAAATTCGTTCTGAAGAAAGCGTTAATGAACCCACTATGCAAAACTATTGTTGTTATAAACAAAGTTGATCGTCCAAATATACGAGCTCATGGCGAATGCGAGAATGAAATATTTGACTTGTTCCTTTCTTTTGGAGCAGCAGATGAACAGATTGAATACCCAACATTTTATGCATCTGGGCGAAATGGATGGGTAGAAAAAGATTGGAAAGACATTCGAAACAAAGCCCACCCAAGAGGTGTTGAGCCCTTGTTAGATGCCATCCTTAACTATATAGAGCCTCCTAAAATCCTCCCAAATGATCATTTCAGCTATCTAGTAACACTTTTAGACTATTCTCAAAATGTTGGTGTTATAACAACAGGTAAAATCTATTCAGGAAGGATCCAAAAGAACGATATTGTTTATATAATTGGCCAGGATGGGAAAACAAGAGGCCAAACAACCATAAGATCGATATACATGACAGAAGGCTCAAACAGGCGTGAACTCGAGACGGCTCAGCAAGGAGAAATCATAGGTCTCAGCTTCTGGAAAGGCATTTCCCCTCAAGTGGGTGAAACTATTTCGGGTATATCAAAATTTCAAGCTTTACCGAGTCCTCCTATTGATCCTCCTGTTATTTCTGTTACCATTTCAATCAACTCGAGCCCACTAGTAGGAAAAGATGGTGCTTATGTTACATTATCTGCCATAGGAAAACGTTTGAAAAAAGAAGCAACTAGCAACGTATCTCTTGAAGTTGAAGAAAGCCCTAACAAAGACAGTTATGAGGTGCGTGGCAGAGGAGAGCTACAAATATCTATCTTGCTAGAAACTCTCAGACGTGAAGGTTTTGAGATGTCAGTTTCTGCACCAAATGTCATCTTTAAAAGGGATGAACACGGAAACACACTTGAACCTTGGGAAGAGATTGAGGTTGAAGTTCCTAATGAAATCTCAGCCACAACCCTCGATCGATTTGCTTATAGGCAAGCAGAGATAATTGATATGAAACCTTTAGACAATGTAGTTCGGATGATTGTACGTTGTTCATCTAGAAATTTTATGGGTATGAGAGCCTATCTGAGAGATATATCTAAGGGAGAAGCTGTGGTTGTTTCTGAGATACTCGATTATAGACCGCTCTCTCCAACTATAAAATTTGATCGAAGCAAGCTAATTATATCTTCTTCACCAGGTATAACAACAGCATTTTCTATGGAAGGTTTACAATCCAAAGGGACCCTTTTTTTACCTGATGGTATACCTACATATGAAGGAATGATCTTGGGTGAACATAATGGTTCCAACGATATAGATATGAACGCAGTAAAATCCAAACATTTAACCAATATGAGAACAAAGGGCCATGAGGAATCGGTGAAATTGAACATCAAAGCTATGAATATCGAAAGCTGCCTATCTTATATTTTACCAGATGAATTATTAGAAGTCACTCCGAAACGTGTATGTATGAGAAAAAAATTACTGACACTTGAAGAGAGAAAAGCGGCTGCTAAAAAATCCAAAAAGTGATTATTTTTGACTGGAGATTCCATTTGTCTAAGATAAATAACTAAACTCTATATTTCCCATCATTCCAGAATCGAAATGAACTGAATCCATCCACATCCTTTTTTCCACATTTCTTATCCTTGTATAGGAAGCTTACAAGAATCAATAAAAAAATAAATTAAGGGATATATGATACATCTATTAATACTTCAAAATACTCAAATTAACTACATATAAGTGGAATCAGTTTTTTAGGGACACATTTTCTTGACAAATTCCTGGGATTTTTAAACCAATTATTTATACCTTATAAAACAAACAGATCTTTCAACCTATCTTACCTGTCATCCATAAATGTTTGTGATCCCGAATACACGAATTGAAAAATAAATTTATTTTTTTTCTTATATAGCCAATTTTATTTTTACAAACTATAGATAAAAAGTAATTTTTAAAATAACAAGTTCATTTCAAACCTAATTTTATTCAGAATAATTCACCACTCAGCAAACAATGGACAAGTCAGGATCTTACACTATTATCCAATTAATTCAGATATTGAAATCATTGTCATTCTCACTGCAGAATAAATGTGCGATTATGAAATAAAGTTCCAATTTTCTTAAATAATTGTGTTTCCAGAACATGTTTCTAATAAATTCTCAAATCCTAACTTATAAATTATAATATTAATTTTTAAAATTTAATCGGTTTCACATCACACAATGAACCTTAGTTTTAGATTGTTGCATTATAGGATAAGATCCCAGTATGCTTCTGGGTTAAAATTATTCAATTATACAATATCTCATTTAATCAGCTTTCCGAAACATCCTAGTTAAATTTGCTAAATATGTCAAATTAATAAAAATCGAGCCACCTTATACGCTAGCAAGCACAAAAAGGTTTTTAACACTTCGTGATTTCAAACAGTTTGTGATATTAGTGTTGCTTATAAGTAAAAATTTTTTCCAGATGATTATCATAACTATTTAAGATATTTCTTTCATAAGTTCTAAATTTCTATAGAAGGTTTATTTTAATATGATGAATACTAAATTACCAAAATTATATTAATACACTGAATGGTCCTTACTCTAATAAACACTGCCATATAGCCAAAATTTTCATTACCATTTAATCAAGTTTTTAAAATCAAAGTGATATCTGATAAAATGTTTAAATAAGCCATTATTATTTTATCAAAGTCTTTAAAACATAATTGTTAAAGAAGTAAAATTGTCTATAAGTTAAAACTCATCTTGTAGTCTCCTATTTATTTTGATTATCATAAGAAATCTAGCTATTCACATATTATGACTAATAAATTTATGTGAAGCAGTTACATTTTTCAGCTGCCGCACTCAACCTACACGCTTTGGGGAAAATTTCAATATAACTAAATCGTATATAACCAAAATACTTCGAACTAGTAAATCCTTGGCCTGAAAATTATCCAATCAACTTTCTGGAAATGACCGAGCTATTCCATTCTTTTCCCTTTACTTTTCCTCGTTTCACTGTATGCTAACCGCGAACCAACTCTTTAGACTTTTTATATTTGGGCTGCTGTACTTCTCAAATGTATGTATGGCATTCCTAAGGCTGAATCAATTAAAATCTCAAAGCATTGGTTTTGAACATAATTCCCTTTACCTTGCAGCGAGTGACACTACTGACCCTTATTGGATAAGTAAGCAATTACTAACAAGATTTATATGCTGAGTTTTGCATTGGATAAACAATATACATGATTCCCGTGTTCTTGATTGAGCAAGCTTCGCAACTTATTGCTGAGTCATGTACCATAATTATTGACTATAACAAGCTATTAGGTTATCTAAATGCATCCACTTCACTTTTTCAGGCCATTTTCAGTCACCCTTTTATAACGAGGATGACTTCCGAAATCACACGAATCTCACTCTTAAAGCAGTACACAAGCACCTATCTAAGCCTGAGGTTTGCGAAGTTTATAGGACATATGAACAGATCTTTGGGCCCTTAGCGAATACAAAATCAAATTCTAGGCTCGATAATAATAGGATTTACCTGGAGTTTTTACTAGACACTGTAACACCAATGTATTCAGTTGATGGCTACACCTCTCCATTAATCTCGATCGATATCTTAGAAGAAGCACCTGAACTCTTTAAGAAAAAGATTGCTGGGTATATACTAAATGACTTATATCAAACTGAATTCACAGGTTTAAGTTGGGAAAGTGTATGTAGGATTGCCTTTGATTATAACCTAATAGAACTAGGAACTCACATGTATCAAATACCACCAATCCGTTTACTGCTCCACCTTACTGAAACACAAAGTCAGCTAGAATCCCTTTGGGAGCATGCTCAAAAAAAATTCCCTAGCGTTTGTAGGGTGAGTATAACTTATCTCCATATCCCGTTTATGTAGTAGGAGATTTTCGTAAATTAAATACATCAATACGTACTTAATATCACACTTTCACATTGATATAACTTATCAATGGCACAGGCCTATATACTTCCACTTAAATTCACCCAGAGCTTCTTCTCTATCTCTCTGAAATATGCACCTTTTTGCTCTTGTTTTATATTCATTTTTTTTATTTTAATAATTTAAGGGAGTTCGTTTTCATCCCAAAAAATACCTGACACAAACTTATTTGAAATATCAATTACATCACCCATGCACTTATAAGAATCCCTATTTTCAATATCACCTAATACCAATTTGAAATATCAATTAGAGTCTACCATTGCATAACCTATGCACAAATGAGAATCAATATTTTCAATATCACCTAATACCACTTACAAATTTAAATTCTTATTTTTGAATGCTCATCTATTGTAATTGTTACATATGTGTTATCACTATAGATTATCAATAACTTTAAATACAATTCTACCAAAGGCCGCCTCATTTCTACACTCAATCACCTACAATTATTTTCGGACATGAATATGACATGCAAAGAAGATTTGAAGGAAATCATATATGAAACTGAAGTAAAAATTGATTAGTGAATTTAGTAACTTATATACATATACTGATAATAATATGGATGAATACTTGTAAAATTACATATAATGACTAAATTAAGCTGCATTTTAAAGCGCATTAACTAAACTACAGCGCCATATAAGACTTTTAGCATGACCTTTAGGCACACAAAAATTTAATCAATAGCTCCTTGAACAAAATTATCTAATAAATAATTAGTCTTGCTTCTATACAGATAGCATCAAGCTATATAGAAATAAAAGGCCTAGATCAAATGGAAATTGATTATGGCCTTTACAAAAATCTTAGCGTAAAGTCTAAGCGGCACATATCAGAAGATTCTGAAGAAAATCTTTACGCACAAACACCTACTAAAACAAATTTGACATCTTCAAATAACTCCATTGAAATGCCTAATCCATTTGCAAACTCTAGGAAAAATATTCAAGAAAAAGAAAACACAGAACGAATAGCACCATCATCATTATTAGACTATAATACACTTGGCAATCAAGATAAATTTGAAAAAATAAACTCTATAGACAATCTACATAATAAAACTCAGTATACCCTATATAATACTCAAGATACATCCCTTACTTCAGGGAATTCAAATTACACACTACCCAGCATTGGAGTGAAAGACATATCTTACAATCAAAGTGAAGCGCAAATACCCCTTATTAACTCTCCTAAGTCACCTCCTAAGCTATTAAATAGTTTAGTAGCTTCTCGTAACGCATTTCAAGAGTTGAATATAAAAAATGAAGCCATTTTGTATACAATAACTAAGGTTTTCGGAGTAAATCCTGAGCCTACGGCTGTGCAAAAGTTGGCAATCCCAAGAATTTTGAATGGGAAAAACATTTTATTTTCATCACAGACAGGAACTGGGAAAACATTAGCTTTTCTATTACCAATTCTTCAAAAACTCAAACATCAAGTACGTTATAACATTTTATTATTATAACTTGGCCTCTATACAGATGAAAACACACTATACTAAAACTTTGTGATATGAATTAAATGTGCTCCATCGAGCATCTATATATACTTCTTTATCGGGTTAGGAAACGAGCGCAGGATATAAAAGACAGATTAGATCTCCACGTTGCGTAATCCTTTCACCAACCCGTGAGCTTACCATCCAAACCTTGAAAGTGATCAAACAGTTTTCTCATGATCTTAAAATTTCTTCCACCGCATTCTTGGGAAGTGAACTTGGTGAAAAAAAATTAGCCTCATTTCTAGGACATATATACGACATCGTGGTAACTTCACCTCAACAGCTAGTCGAAAATCTGAAGCGAAATGTGTTATCTTTGAATCACATACGATTTTTAATTATCGATGAAGTTAACGACATATTCCTCGACGTAAGGTTTATAACACATTTAGCCTACCAAATTATTATTATAAGGCTCTTATATAGCACTACCATCTTGCTTTGATCGAGGCTCTTTGCTTTTAAAAACATTTTTGAGAATCTATTTTTTCCCACTAATTGGGCATCTTCTTCCTATGTTTAATTCAAAGACCTAATAAATAAAATAATTGCATTTGCTCACATTTCTAATTTTTTATCTTAATTTCTACAGGGATTTGAGCAAGATATGCTCACCATATTGAGGCACTCTCAGTCACAAAAAGTAACATTATTTTTTGCTGATTTTTAGATTGATATATTACTTTACTATAATTTGATAACTAAATTTAAGTTTTATTGGATTCATCAAGTCTGTTACACTGATATTTAACATTTTCCAAACTTACACTTTAGTAACCAATTATCCTCCTAGAATAGAATTTAATAGTAAATTCGAAATCTCAGTACATATCTAAGTGGAGATTAAGGTAGCTTAGGAAAAATGCATAATTTAAAACTTTTTGTAACAATATTGTCTAATTATTTTTAATATTTTGACTTTAGCCACAAATAATCATGGCTACTGCTTCACCCACAAAGGAGCTAATAAAATCACTACGAGCAATAACCAATTTTCCACAGTTTGAAGATTTACTTTTACAAAGCTCTTTTATTGCTCCTCAACATATACGCTATACGTTCTTATCAACTCAAGTAATCAGACTAAACTCCACTTAGTTCTGTGTATTACCTTTTTTTTTAATGTTTATATCCCATAAAACAACTTTCATTATGGCTCTTAATTTTACCACACATTTAAATGTAAAAAGTAGAAACTTTCGTTTTAACAATACCTTCCGACAGTTATTGACTTTCTTTTTATAATTTTATCAGGGACAAGACAAACTTCATCTACTTAAAGACATTCTACAGCCTATCAAAAATGAAAAGGTGATTGTATTTTGCAATACAATACAAAGCTGTAGAGCTTGTGAGCACTTCATAAAAGAGCTTGGGAAGGCTTCTGTGGTAATCAATTTTATAAAAATGTAAAAATATGTTTGAAAATTTTTGCTAGCATAAATTCAGCTCTTATATGATTTCAAATCTACTATTTAATGATTATTACACCTCATTTTGAGATTGAATTCCATTGAGAAAACATCTATGCGACTCATCAATCTAACGTTTTATTTTCTTGAATTATCATACGCTCCTTGCAAGGTCTATTAACATTTTTTTTTGCGTCTATATCTTTGAACTTACATAATCTATATGTCGGCTATAGATGGCATTATTACCAATTTTTCACAAGACATAAAATCTTGAGCACTACCATGAATATTTTTATATCTGTTTCAAAAGATTGATGTATGAATAACTGTTTTGATAAGGATTTTAATAAGACTTTTGATTATTATCCTACATCTAGGGACTTCATGGTAAAATTCCCCCAAAATTAAGAATGAATAACTTCTGTTCATTTGCCAAACATAATTCAAAAATCCTTGTAACTACTGACATATGTTCTAGAGGCCTTGATCTTGAAGATATAGAAATTGTGATATTATTTGATTTCCCGAGGAATCCAATTGATTTTCTTCACCGTATTGGTCGAACAGGCCGTATGTACAACTCAGGAAAAGTTATATCCTTAATAGCAAAGCAAGACAAAACTTTCGCCTTGGCTATACAAAAGGCCATCAAACAAGGAAGCTCCTTAGAAAATCTATCCAGTTATAAAAGTGGTATCGGTTTTGGTAGGTACTACGTGCGCACTAAGAGGGATATAAGTAGTGCATTGACAGCATAAACCTACTAAGCTATGTATATATTGAAATAAATAAATACATAACTTATTTGTCACGATAATGAATGACCAGGATAGTTATAAATAATAAGACAGAGCACACATCATTGCCCATATTAAGAGTCTACAAATATCTTTATCCAAATATACGTAATTTGAGTCGGATATTACATAAGGTTTATAACTATATCTTTTATAAGCTTTTAATGTACAGCCTCATATAAATTCATACTAGTATCCTTCTTACTCAACCTAGCTTAATCTATCGGCAAATGAAATGAAAATTTTATAAATTATCATGACTAAACATATCTACACCTAACAATTTTATAAATTAGGCATAAATCTAAGTGAAATCTTCAATATATAAAATTTTCAATTAAATCAGGATATCAAGAAACAAAGCCTAGAGCAAGACAATATTCTCGAAAGAAGCAAGATAAATTCTCTATCATAGCAAGAAATAAATTAAATTACAGAAATTAATTTAAGATTTATGTTCAATTAGCTCGGATCACTTGAATTTTTTAATTTCACAACATGAAAATCCTTTCTCTCCGCGTATTCTATTTCTAGAATATACCTATTTATACATGTTTAGTTTATTTTAAGCATTGATAAGGCTAAAATCACTATTATAAAGGCATTTACAAAAAAAAGATAAACTTGTTTCATCTAATCAACAACACATGTTTGCAATTAATATTAAAAGCTCTGAATACCTTTAGAAATTTTCATTTGTAAAATTTAAAACACATAGTTGAATATACTATGTATCTAATTTTGATGGAAAGTTTATATGAAATGATATGTTTGTCAACATATTAATCGATATAGTGCTGGAATTATTCTAAGATATAATTCAATATTTTCGAAAATTTGTTAGCTATTTCCACTAGGTTTTCAGTACATAAAACATGAACTAACTTTCGAATGTTCGATTGAAAATCGTAGAAAACAACAATTTAATAAATTTTTAGCTATCTGCCCTTTTCAATTCACTAAGGACAAAAGCAATTCACTTCTTGTTGATATAGATAAATAGCTATATAAGTTATGGAAAATAAGCAAATTGGTTGAACCAGCTCTTTAAAACCTTTTGTTAAACTTTTGAATTAGGTTGATAACTATACATTTTTTTCAAATCTCTATCAACTCATATTCTAATTGAGCGTAAAAAATCTTTTGTAACATTAGTACACAAATTGCTATACACCACATACTATTGTGAATTCTAATTAAAATACTGATATACATATTTTATCAAAAAATCCTGAAGAATTATGAGCTATAAATGCTTAACTGTAGTTTAACTAAATTTAATCAGCATAAGTTGTCGAAAAGAGGCAGAGTTCTAACTTAGCCTTTCAACTAAATACTATTAACTTAAAATGCTATTGATTATTCCCAAATGTTAGATAAAAACCTAATTGAAATGCTATCCACTAATTTCAGATGTTAGACTTGACCTAAATTTAAACTCGAAGCTTCAATAGAAATAGCCAAGTTATAGAAATTAAAGATAAAACCATTTTGAATAAACTATAATGAGTTCTCTTTAGATAGCTAGGTATATTCTCTCTTAAAGTTATCTATATTCTCTTTTAAAACTTGTCTATATTGACTTTTGAAAGTTACCTATATCCCTAAAACTTTTGTAAATCATATACTGCAATAAATGTATTTAATCATGATAAGTTTTCATAAACACAATTATGAAAATTGCTTTATATTCACTATTTGAAATAGAGTAGAATTAAGATGATATATATTAAAACAAAGCTTATTCTTAGTAAATAAATTATTTCAATAATATTTATTTTATTAATTTTTGTTAAAGTTCAAATAATCAGATAATATTAATAATTATTGCGGGAGTTTTTGTTGCTGCACCACTCGGATACAGATTCTCATGGAAAAAGCACCTTTTTAAAATCTTGGAAATCAACATCTAACCAAATTGATTATATTTATTGCATAAAGTTGAGTATTCTTAATTATTTCTTATTTTATTTAGCGATCTTTAAAACAAAACATGTTCGATTTATATAGCAATATAAATATTTGAAGAATAAAAATCCAATATCATTAAAAATAAATCTTATGAAGAACAAATTTCTCAAATTATAAACTATTAACTAGCTAACACGAATGATTAAGATAGATAGATCCATTGCGTAGCTTGTTCTATTTGCCTTTTCATTGTCAGACCAAGTTAGTCTTCAACCAACATGGACCAAATCAAGGGCTTAATTACATGCCTTTTTGTTTTATACGTTTTTGTTTGGGGAATACTACTTCTACCACTGAAAATTTAACTTACTATATACTTAGCTTACGTGAGTCATTTGTTACTACAAAATCTTTACTTCACTGAAATGATTTGCAAGAACAGCTTTATTATATATGAATTATTTGAAAATATATAAATTTCGGGTGCATTATGCTTTATTTTTAATAATTGGTTCTTATAAATATTGGTAACAAAAAGATGAACTTTCAAGAAATATCGGATATATAACTTTTTCTAAATTGTAACATCATTCAAAGTATTGCTCTAAACTCAAATTGTCTCCAAATTTAAGAAAAAAATTTACAAAATCTATTCAGTTTTACAATATTTGAGTAGGAACTGGAAATTAAGAAACCTTATTATTGTTTTTCTATGATTATTCTTGGTAACAATTTCTTGATTTATGTTGGTGATTTCCCGTAATTTATTTTTGCTTTATTACTCTATCGATTGAAATAGGAGTTTAAAACCATCGCTTGATATAAAGTAAATAATTTATAAGCAAAAGAAAAATATGTGTAATTTTAAAAATAATTCATAAAATGAATCAATAACTTTTTTGATTCTTCGACAAATGTAGTTATATCATAAAACACTAATCACAGATTAACAAACAAACACAACATATTACATAAAGTGTTTACTATCACATCAAAATTTATAAATATATGTACACTCGTAATCAAACTTCAGTAATTAATTAATACTTTTTTTGCTAAAGACAACTATGAAGACTAAATGAAATGTACATAGCTCTTGTCTAAGAGATTTATAAATCCTTTAAGTCTAGTATCTTATTTAATTTTTACATAAATTAAAAAAAACCTGTAAATTAAGAAAACCTGCTTTATCAGTGTTAAAAACCATGTCATTAAAGATCAAAAAATTAGGACTTACTAGTAGATCTTCAAATCATAATAAATATATATTTTTGTGATTCTCCTGAATTCCTTACTACAAATTTTCTCCCGTTTCATACAAACAATCACAAAAATAAACAAAGATAATTCTGATAGTTATTTCATAGATTTAAAAACAACTAAATTTCTTATAATAAATCTACAAATTTCCGACTTTGTACTATATGGTTATATCTTTTACCCCTTGTGTTTTGGATTACCTGTAAATACAATTTTAGGCATTTTTATTCCGTCTTTTCTTTATTCATTTCAAAACTTGCCAACTATATTAATATAAAAAGCCTTAATTTGACAAAACACTTGCGCCAACAGCACTAGCCGATTTCAGCTCCCTTATAATCGAAGTTTAATGAGATTACCAATTTGTTCAAACAATTTGATTGATGCAAGCTAGTAACTCTAGTGTTCATAGACATAATAGCTCATTGTCCCAAATACAATATTATTACTTAAATCATTTGAGGCATCAAAAAAACCGTATATTTTCAAAACTTAGGCTAATACACTACTTGAGAAAATTTCCTGGGGATGTTTCAATGTCTTGACTTCGATATCATCAAAAGTGGAAATACTACTAAAGATTATAAATAGTCTTTATACTAATGAGTATATGAATAATATATAACCACAATTGTGAAACAATGTCTTTTCAACCGAAATCTAGCACTCAAACTAATAAACGAGACGAACAGAAAATTGAAAATAAGCTCAGTTATAGAGACAGAACTGATAAATTGGCAACCTATAGATCGACTCCTGTAAGACCTCGAATTAAGTCAGGCTTGTCAAAGCTACAAAAACTTGAACATGGCCAAAAGCCACTTGATGTTGAAGATCATTGTTTACCCAGTGCAAAACATTCAGAAAGAGTTATTACAGTTGATAACCCTCAGTCAACAGACAATATTTATCAATTTTCATTTGACAATCAAGAATTTCAACAAATACAAATTCAAAATACATTTATCATTTTCCACAATGAATGGTATAATATTAAAAATATGTTTCGATAGTCTATTCATCATTAATATTTTATTATTTTATTGAATTTTGTTAAATGTAAATGATTAGTTGGGTTCGAAAGATAAAAATTATTCTATCGATGATTGTCAATTTCATATCAAATAATGATTTATATGTCATGTTGAGATAAAAAATAGTCATTCATCACTAAAGCTACAATTTGTAGCTAAAATTTTGAAAATTTCCTAGTTATTTTCAATTTTTATTACTAAAAAGTTAAAAAGAGTATTTAAGAATTAGTTGAGAGAATGGATATACTATGTTTGCCAGAGTTTTGTAGCAAAGTGTGCAAACTATTTTACTAAAATGATAATTGAATTACACTTTATATATAGATGGTGAAGATAGTCAACAGAAATTTTATAAATAGTACAAGTTAACATGAAATGATTCACTTTTTGCTAAGATGCTGTGTGAAATGCAATTTTTTCTGTATAAATTGATTAAATTATGTTTACATGCTGTCTTAATTGAAGCCAAGTGACTCTCCCTACTTATAATGAGCACGATGAGGAAGATTTTAGCTCTTCAGAACTTTATAGTAAACTTGAAGAATCTTATGGTATGAATAATTTTGAAACTAAGTTTTTGACACATGAATAAATACATTTGCCTTTTTTGATAAAAATTGGTGTTTAACTTATGCAAAAGTTCTAAATTGCCTCAATATCCGTTCATATGATCACAAAAAGTAATGAAGGTTTCAAGACATAGTTGTTATACTTGATTAAAGCCAGAGCCACTTTGAACAAATGTTCTCTATATGCTTGAAATAATTTCAGGAGATGAGTCTTTCAACTTTCAGAATAAGTTTAATTTCGCTGAGTGGAGTACCCAAACAATCCAGTTCATCGAAGAGTAATAATTAGTTTTAATATTAAACACAAGCATTCAAATATCTTCCTATTTGATAAAATTTTTGAAGCTACTGCTTAGCATTCTTAGTTCAGCATAATCTAGCTTTTAGGTAGAAATTATTATTTAGAAAAATTTTAGGTGTTGTTAATGTAAAACTCTAAAGCTAAAGATATAAGATTAAGTTAATAGCTGAAATTAAGGCTTAATTTACAGTCACATATATATATACATATTGATTAGCCAAGTTCAAAGATTCGCATATATAATAGGAGTCTATTCGAATATCATAGCTTATTCCATCAAAATGAAATTCATAATCTTGTCCTATCAAAGTCAGGGTGTTGGAACAAATCCATCTTCTAAACAACGATTTATTGGTTCAGGTGCTTAATTCATCTATATAAAACTACAAAATCTCATAGAAATAACATAGAACGTATTTCAAAACAAAAGTAATTAGGAACCACATTCATATGAATGCAAAGCCTAAGCCTCAAAAAAAATTAATTTTATATTGAAGCATCAGAATAATTATTCAATAAAACTTACTTATAGTTATATTTTAAACGCTCACATATCAGTGACACAATACGAGATCTACAAGGCTTATACACAGGAAATCTCACTAGAACACCACGAAGATAAGGCCATTGATGCAAATATAGTAAGTTAAGGCCTCATCTTTTATTAGAATATTATCCTAAGCTTAGTGAGTGTAGTGTTAAACATATCAAAATTAGTGAAATGTTGAGTTAGTTGTGTTAACTTAGTTTGGATTTGCAATTAACTTAATTAAAGACAATTAAATATGAAGTTCATTATACTATTAAGTCAATTGAGTGAAAATTTAAACAGGGACTACACTCTAGTTTGAGTAATATCTCTATCTGGCCACTCAAATTTGATCCTGACAATCAAATAAATGCCCCAAAAAAGCTTATAAATTCCTTAATGGTAATATTATATATTTTAGAACACAAAACCTATCAAATCTTTGTAAAACGAATAATCATGGATTAGTTAATTGCTCTGGAAGCTAAACAATTTCCTTTTTTCTTTGATCAATGATGTGTCTATAAGTGTTAAATCACCCTACTGCAGTTTAATTGAATTACATGCTCTTATACAAGTTGTTAGACCGTTTTGGTAATTGTAAGCAAAGCTAAATCAATGTTTTCACAGATACTAGAAAGGCTTGTTAATCAAAACAACGAAATCCACTTTTTTAAAAAATTATTCTCCACTAATAGCGAAGAGGATGCTCAAGTTGACTCATATCACACACTCTGGAAAGCTAATTCGCCAGCTCATTTTAGCAATAGCTTGCAGGTAACAGCTTTGGAATGGAACCCATTTTATAAAGACTTATTTGTTGTTGGCCTGGGTAGGTAAATTTATAGATTAAAAGCTTTTGGTGAAAATAACACTTGATCACCATAATAGAAACACACTTATTGTTTGTTATAAATACGTTCTATATGTCAGATATGAATTGTGTTATAGGTTCCTTGATTAGCATAAAATGTTGGAAATGATTTTAGAAACACTTTTTAGTTTAATTTTAGCATGATATATAAAAAAATACTTAAAAGTTTAAGCATAATTGAAAAAACAGTACAGGCCTTTAATAACTTTAAGTCAACTCATTTTCTAATTCATGCAACAATACTTAAAGTAAGTATCTCAATTTGACAAACTTAGAAAAAGTTCTATGCGAAATTTTAGGTAAGTATAATTTATCTTCTAACTCGCAAGCGGCAATTTATTGTTATTCGCTAAAAAATATGAGAAGACCCGAATATTATTTCGCTGTCTCTTCGGTAAGTATTAATTCAACCTTAATCGACTTGTGTGCTCTTTATTTATAATAAAAAATTTGTAACCAAAATAAAATCATCTAAAGTCTCTAGAAAGAAGTTTGTTTCAGCTCCTAAAACAAATTCTTAGGCATAATTACTATGCTTACTTTTAAATTTCTTTATGATATAATTAATTGACTGGATAACTTCTTATAGCGTGTTATATGTAGATTTTTTATGTCCTTTCTCTTTCAAATTAAGCTATGTAAAACTTGTTTGATAAATTATGTACTATAACATATGTTTTATTGATTAAACAAATTTTAATTATACACAATGGAAGCTCTAAATGACATTATTATTCTCATTAAGAAATGATCCCTAGAACTTCTTAGAGCATCACTGTTAAGAGTTAATAAGTATTTACCAGGCTTATATCAATTGATAAGGAAATAGATTGGAAATCTAATTAAGTTAATTAAAGAAGCATAGAAATGAAAAAAATTTATTGTAATAATTGTGAAATAACTCATATTATTTTCAATTTACCACTAGACATTATAAAATTCTTATAGTCTTTGCTTAATAGTTTTGGAAATATTAATCAAGTCTTGATTACAATTTTCGAGTATGTTGTTTCATGCTTTTCATTATTTGCTTATAGCCCGTATGTTGTATCAGCTGGAACCCTACAAGCGTGGCAATTTTTGCAGCTGGCTTCTTAGATGGAAGTGTAAGTGTGTTTGATCTTCGATCGGACCAAGTGACACCTCTATGTACCAGCTCAACAAAATTGGAAAACCATGATGACGCAGTTTGGGATTGTAAGCTAAACAACTAAAATTGAAAAATCTAAATCACAGATTCGATTAAACACAGAACTGAATATGTGTAACTCAAAAGGCTATAGCTTTGTATACACCAAATTTGTAGAATTTATTACAAAATATAAAGCTTTTCAAAGCTCAAATTGATTTTAGCTTATTTAGAAATTTATGTATCCTACTTGAAGCACATTTTTTCTATATGACAACAAATAATATTTTGGCAGTAAAGTGGGCTGCAGATGAATCTCCCAATAATTATATTTTGTATTCAATTTCTGGAGATGGCTGTATGTCCACATGGATATTAACAAAGTGTAAACTTGTTTTGGATGAAGTGAGACTTCAAAACCCAGCATCAAATTTTATGACCCCCATTAACACAAGCATTTATTTCGTTTTAAAGACATATATCAATTATTAGACTACATAGTGCAAATAAAAACTTTGAAATTCACTTTCACAAGCTTACCTAAATAACTTGTACAGAATTATTTATTCACTTGAGCTAACACTAAGGGATATACAGCTTGTTTTTGATTTTATTTCAGGTCATTGACTACAACAAAAATGATTATAATTCAACTAACACTGATGCACCGGGTCAGAAAAATTTTGATGTATATTTTTGAATTACACCTTGTTTGTTAACTGCATCACACAATCGACGAAAGCAAAATTTAGCTTCAAAAACAAATTTGATATCATAAAAATTCCTTTATAAATATTTGAAACTTATTTTTCATACTTTATTATTTTAATTATTTAGATTAATATAGTAGTGACTTTCTAGTATAATACTTATTAATACCGATAAATATAATAACGTGCAACAGAGTCATTTTTTGACTTCCTTTTCGAGCTTAGATACAAGAGCAACTAAATTACACTTTTAATATTTTTTGATAACAGGGAGGCATGCGTACCTTTGTTTTGACTTCCACCCAGAGCAGAAAGATATTTACATTATTGGCACAGAAGAAGGGCCAATATACAAATGTTCAAAAATTTATGGCAATCATTTTTTAAAAGCTTATAAAGGTGTGTCCCCGTATATATCCAATTTTAAATACTTAAATCGATAAACAATTTAATTTGTGCAATTTCCTTTTGTTTGGTTAGTAGCTAATTGTAAATTAAAATTGCTACAACTTGTTGGTTAAAAGTGTATAAAAACATTGAAAGGTTGATTATTAAGAGATTGGAATCATTCTATTTTAATTTAAGATTATTAACCTCTGGCTTTCGCTATTATTTTCATTTGTGATCCTAATAAATTTATTCATGGAAATTAAATTATGTAACCGTTCTAAAGCCTTAATTTTTATATTATAATGCACATAGGTCACCAACTACCCGTTCATTCTTTGTGTTGGAACCCCGTCGAGCCAAGAACATTTTTATCGGCGTCATCTGATTGGACTATCCGCATTTGGGATGATCTAACCAGTTCAGTGCTGATGGTCTTTGATTGTTCTCAAGTAAAAGTGTATACATGTTTTATAGGCTCATAGTTTAGCTAATCTATACATGAGATTTTTTAAAACTCACTAAACAAACAAGTATTTATAAACTTGAGGTATTTTACTAGTGTAAAATATTTGTTTAAATATGATCAACATTTTGGATTGGAAACATATTTATAACGAAATGCAGTGATCGAACTTTGCCTTTTAATTCTTATCCAAATGTATCTGTAGACATAAAACAATATCTGAAACTTACTTTAGCCTATTATCAGAGCTTGCTGGGCACCAAAATCGTCTTGTCTTTTTGCTGCTACTCTTAATGATGGATCGGTAAGTATAAGCTATTTTATTTGCCCTTGATTAAACATCTTAGGTTAGTAATGACTTGAACATATGTATTTGAGTCATTCGTGCCAGATATTATATATATAACGCCAGATCACATATATACAGCTACATAAACCAATTATTTTTACTCAAAACAGTTGTATTTTTATGATCTGTCTCAAAATTTTTATGACAAGGCCAATTGCCACAAGGTACGTTTAATTAAAGAATGCATTTTCATACATTCATTAACTTACCATCAATAATATTTCAAATTAGATTATATGAGCAGATTCAAATAATTTCTTTTTACTTGAAATTACGCATTTCAGATTGTAAAAAAGGGAAAGCTCACAAATTTGGCCATAAGTAAGCAGTTACCCATAATAATTGTTGGTGATGAAAACGGAAATGTGCACTGCCTAAAAGTTCCTCCAAAGTTCAACAATTCATTGGTATACAGCTTTAATTAGCTAGTGCCTATCAACTTTTATTTTTAATTGTCACTCTTTTGAATAATCTTCATATTCCTTAGAAAAAAGATCTTTTGATTCATGTACCATCACTTCAGGATGAATCGAAAAATTATAATGGCTCAGGCAATCTAGAGGGTAATTTCAAGATAACGAGGTTTATAGATAAGGTTTTACCTTTAATTTTTAAGTCTTAAAACTTTTATAACAACAAAATTTTTGGCTTAATGAGCCGAAAGATCAAGATGTCTGTTTATGGTAATTAAATTTTACCGACTGCTTGAGGAAAAAAAGAATATATAAGCTAGTTTTTTATTAGTTTAGGTTCGTATTTAATATAGTATGAACAATAGACACATTAATTTGAATAATTTTTAAAAAATTAACGTTAATTAAAAATATGGGTTTTCAGCACTTTGAACTAATAATTTTACAAGAGCCTAAAATCGATTTTCATTTGTAATCAAAGCTTTGCTCGATTTCGTGTATCTTTTATACAAACTTTGTAAATAAAAGTTTAGGTAAATATTGAAATACGGAGATGAGTGAAAGATTTGAGAGGGTAAAGTCATAACAAAGCTATTATGAGCAAGTATTTATGGCTATTTTCCTTTTGGTTTCATACTTCTCTCTAAACTTTTGCTGATTTGGTATAATTTCGTTCTTCCTTTTGTAAGTGGATAGATCGATGTGCTCATTAACATTAAAGGTTTTCTCGATTGTTATAGAATTCATTTCAGACTTAAGCTGAACGATTTCCTTATTCAGAGAATCAATCACTTCTTTCAGTTTGGTTTTTTCTGAACTTCCGCTGACATTTTTAAGTTCGGGGGGGGCAGTTGTGATTTCTGTGCCAGGGGTTTTAATGATTTTTGAATTGAGAGAAGAAATCAAATTCCTATCATCTTGATCATTTCTTTTCTTCTTTGGCGTTGTGGTTGTTGTAGTATCGTCATCTGCACTTTTTGATGCGCCCCAAGTTTTTGCTTTGACTTCTTCCTTTGCAGCTATTTGAGACGAATCAACAGTGCCTATTTTAAATTTAGGAATAAGGGGAGAATCATTTAAGTTGGTTTGTTCGTGCCCTTGAATAACCCATTCCTCCTTTGTTTCTTCGAAGAATGAAGAAAGTTTGTACTCTACTATTTCATTTTTTTCAATTATGTTGACAGGGGTTGACTCCTTGAACTTTTCAAGAGTGACAGGGGCATTTCTATTGTTTTTGTTTTTATCAAATATTTTCGAAAGTCTGCTGCTCATGTTTACTAAAAAGATAAAATGTTGAGTTAATACGTGGCTTGGTAATGAATGACGATGCTGTGCTTAGTAATATGTGATATATGTACGGGTTTAGAAAAAAGTATTTTTATCTGGAAGAGAAGTATATAAAGTAGTGATGGATATATTAAGTTAATAGTTAATACTTTAAAACGTTTTTAAAAGTTTAAACAAAGCAATTTTGTGATAGATCTAAAGACAATAATAATGAACTTATTTAAAAATGCTAGGCTTTTCCTTAACACTAGCTTAAAAAGGGCTACTAAATTACAACTTGATGTATCCGCCTATTACTGTTTTCATTTTATATATTGAAAATGTTTTTTAAGTAAGCAGAAGCTTCAATGGATGCTTTGTTTCAAGTGACTCAAATGGTTAGTAGCATGTAAAAATTAACGTCTATTTCAATTTGAAACAAATTGACCAACTTTTGATAGAAAACTCAAGGATTTATAACGAAGTAAGATGTTTAGATCTTTTTCACAATTAATAAAATTAATCATAAATTTACACATAGTGCTAAGAAAATTGTAAACAAATGATATTATGTCGTTAATCAAATCGTAACTAAAGATTGGGTAATAAATAAGTACAATTTAGCATATAACTTGCTTTGTTTCACTCGTAAAATCACAACATTCAATTTAGCCCTACAAATTTTTGAATTATGGTTAGGATTGTATGTAAAACCTTTTACATTATAAAATTTACAACTAAAATTATAACCATATTAAAACACAAGCAGTGGTATTTTGTTACATAATTTACACTAATCATTTCGAAAACTTGAACTAAAAACAAGTCTTATCCACAAATATACAAACCTAATAAGTAAATAATACTTTGATTTTATAGGGTGAAATATTAACGAGTATGCGTAAGTTTGCAAAATTGGGTCCGACTTGCTAGGTGGTAGCAAAGTAAAGTTTGTGTACTTTTTTACGAGTATATAAAATGATATACAATTTTTTAAATTAAAAATACATGGGAAAAGTGTAAAAATATTTAGACACTGGTGGTACATAATTCTAAAGTTTGACCCAAACTCGAAATATCTGTAACATTTAATAAAAGGTTCCATATTTCAAAAAAGCTAATAGATTAAGCAACCTTTACCCACTAGTTTGATTTTATCATAACAACAATTAGTCTCTATCCAGGGGCTTTATTTACACTTGCTAAGTCTCTGTAGATTAACTTTTCTCAGCTGTCTTATGCCTAAATAGAGATATGCTACACTGTAATCTGACTATTTAAAGTCAATTTTAATTAGTCAATTAACTCAATTATTTACTTGCTCTAATCAAACAAACACTAACTCACACTAACTAAAATATAATATCAATTAGCCTCGGTAATTATTTAGCCATTTTAGCTCAATCAAGCTCAGCTCAATTATCAATTATGCGTTTAAATCCAACACTTAGTTCAATCATCAAGTTGACACTCTCTTATTACACACTCGCTTCAATATTATCTTCGATTCATTCCAATATACTACTACTCATACCAATTTTAAATTGAGTATTTTTTACTTCAAAACACTTTTAAAATGGCAACTAAAACAGAATTTTGGATACCTTTAGCAAACGATATGCATACACATCTAAGGCAGGGTAATTTGATGAAGTCTGTAACCCCTCTTATTGTACAAGGTGGTTGGTAAGACTAGAGCTCATTGATACATGCTTTACTATTTTGAGGACATAAGTTGATATTGTATATGACAGTTAACATTGTTTTGAATAATCAATAATCCATGTACACAGTAATTTATAGCTAATTTAGTAGTAGGCCCAACGTACCACACTTCATAAAGTTTGCTTTTCATAGTGGTAAAGCATTGGTTATGCCAAACACCATACCCCCAATCACATCATGTGAACAGGCATTCAAATACAAAGAAGAGTTGTTAAACTTAGTAAGATTTCTATTTTTACATTGTATTTTCATCCAATAGCTGGAAAATGCTATGATATTTTGAATCGATGTTCTAAAGCTAAATGATTCATGCATTTATATTCTTGGAATAAATGAATCACTGGGATATTTCAAGCTTATTATTTTACTTTAAATTTCTATAATTTCTCTATAATGCCCGTGAAATGTTATTATACTCGAAATTTAATCAACATTTAGGTCATAGATAAAAAAAAATTTACTATCAATTTTGTTGGTTTTGTGTTGATAATTTTTTAATTTTTGGGATGGGTTTTTAGAATTTGCCATGGGAATTCATAAATTACTCAACTTGTTTATAATTTGATTAATAAATCAATGATCACAGGAACCGTCAGTAGAATATTTTATGACACTATATTTATCTGAGTGTATAAACTTAAAAGACGTGGAACAGAATGCAAAAAGGTGCGGCGTTAAAGGAGTAAGTTATGTCAAAAATAATTTAAGAAGCTTAGCAGTATAGTTTGTAGAGGTCTTGTGCAACTTGTTTATCCACTTTTTTTGAACATTCTTGTTAATTCTATATAGCATCATCGAAAACATTTGAAATAACTGCAACTTAATCGGCATAACATATTTTATTTACATTTTAGTTTATAAAATCGTATACTAGACTAAAACCTGAATCTCGTACTTTGAGACTACATACGCCGTTCAATTTAACCTTTTTGATTTTAAACATAGTATGAAAATTTTACATACAACCTAATTTACAATTTCCAGATCAAAAGTTATCCCAAAGGTGTCACCACTAACTCTGATAGCGGAATCCAGGTACTACATATTCACGCCATTGTATTTGTTACATAAAATAATCAAAATTTTGAGATTTATTTTCGACACAAGACAATTTATTATTATTCATCTTACTTATAGTCCTATGAACCTTTTTATCCACTTTTTGCTTTGATGGAAAAAATGGGGCTCTTCCTTCATATCCATGGTGAAGTACCAAATGTTTCACCACTTAAAGCAGAACAAAAATTTTTGCCAGAGATAGAAAAGGTTACCTCAACATTTATATTTTTACTAGAAAATTAAAATTTTCTATTTAAAACTTCAACATCTCTCAGCTGATAAAACTATTCCCCAATTTGAAAATAATTTTGGAACATGTGACAACAAAAGAAGCAGTTGATTTCGTAAAAGACTTCGAAAATGTTGGTGCTACTATTACAGCGCACCACCTCGAGGTAAATAGACTACTAACATTATGCTAACTTTGCCTATAACTTCTAAGCAAACTGACCCTTGCCTTCCTAAATTTGATAACATTTAAAAAACTGAGCCACGGTTTAATGGTATAGAACTGCTTTTACATAATTTTATAAACAGATAACTATGAAGGATGTCTTCACCGATGAAATCTTTAATAAACAAGAGGACATTTGTTCTACAATCTCAAACCCTCACAATTTTTGTAAGCCAATTGCCAAGACTGAAGATGATAAATTAGCTATTTGCAAGGTTATATAGACATTTCTGAAATTACATGCCTTTTTCTAGCAAATTTTACTCTATTCATCGACAATAACTATATACCTATTTAATTAAAGGTTGTCCAAGAAGGCCATAGACGATTTTTTCTGGGATCAGACTCTGCACCCCATAGGAAGTACTGATTTACTCAGATACAACCACATGCTCTTTACTTAAAAATAAAATTTATCCTCCATCAAGACTTTGGAATTTTCCTTATAAAATTTTCCAGCAATTTAATTCAGCTAATACAAATTTTTGCTTTAATATTTCAGATTTGACAAGGAAAAGTACCCATCAGCCGCTGGTGTTTTTACACAACCATTGCTTATTAATGTAATTAGCTAATGTACTTGTTGTACAATAACAAAACTGTTTATTTCTATTTTAATAAACTGTAGTACATCTTGGAGACATTTGAGAACCTTAGTTGCATGGAAAATCTTGAGCAATTTGTTTGCTCTAATGCTGCGGCTTTTTTTGGATTCCCAGCTCCAAGTAATAATCATAATCGTAAACACACACTATTTATACAATTCATTTATAATTACCCAATCAGAATTGATTGCAGGGAAACCTGCTTTACACATTAAGAAATCTTCAACAACGGTGAGATTTTATGACCTAAAAATAAATTGACATTTTTATAATGCTCTTGAATCAGGTAGACCAAGCGTCTTAAAATCACTATTTTAAGACTTCTATTATGAGAAAATTTTTAATATTTTAGTTTCCATTCTTAAACAATTCTTTTTTAATAAGATTGATTTCATTTTTTCTGGGCTCCACCAACCTATTCTTCACACTGATTTTCTACAGATTCCAAAAAATTATAAGATCGTAAACGAGGAGGAGAATGTGATTGTACCATTCCTAGCTGGGCAAACTTTAAGTTACACCGTCGATATTTCTCCATTCAAAGGCTTTGAATTCTAACTCACATAGAATTGTCTGATTCTACAAGATTATTATAAATCTCTTATAAAGCCTTATCGATTTACAGATAGTGCAGAAGTTCTTCAGTTCTCTTAGATATAAATTCGGAGCTAAAAAACACCACCAATGAGTAGCCTTTATTGATAGCTCAATTGAACCAAGCTGAATAAATAAAATTAAAACAAAATAACTTTTTGTTATAATTTAAACTCTGATATTAGAAACGAAGCATACATACATACGAGCTAATTTGATAACCCAAGCCTTAAAACTTTTTAATCCAAAACTCAAATTTAATTTAGTAATCGAGGTTCTATTAGCTTCATTTTGCTTAAGATCTTAAATAGTTTACTACTACCTGTGATGAACAAAGATCCAAATTAAAACTCACAATTTTTAACAGACTAAATTATTTTTTTAAAATAGAATTCGTTTCTTTAGTATATAAAATGAATCACCAAACTGATGACATTCTCCGCTCTAAGTGTTTGGTAAGCTTAATTCCCACATTTATAAATGATGAAATCAACTTTGTAGTATTTACAAATGCATAACCCCCAAAACTTTTGACTATATCCATAAATTTATATTGGCTTCCATATAAGTATGTAATTGACCTGATACAAAAAAGTTCAAATTAACTGCGGAATGTAAGCAGTTTAGATAATGTAATCAGCACATTATTTTGGTAGATAGCTCAACAAGTGCAATTCTATTTATGTTAGCTCGCTTAGATCTGCGTTTTACTCTAATTAAGTTAAAGTGACATCTAGAAAAGAGGATATCATGCTAATATAATCGCCTTATAAATTTAATTAACATCAATTTGAACCAAATTGAAATACAAAATGTGCTTGCTTAAAGTGTCCCTAATCATAAAAATATAATTTTCAAACACTAGTTTTCAAAACTAGTTATTGTTTGAGCCAAACACAATGTCCTGGAATAATGAACAAAAAATAAGGAAATCTTAACTTCTTGTATTCTAAAATTTCTGAAAAATTTTCCACAGATAAAATATGAAGTATTGGAGGCTGACAATTTCGTAAACAGAGTTGAAAACAATGATTTTTCTTATTTTTGGAGCTCAAATCTCACTTGTACAGTAGAAAAAATCCAATCGATTAAATCTACAAGGGAAAGATTGGATTTTATCTTTCATCCAAAAGTAATTGAGAAAGATGGTAAAATTATAATAAAAGTAAGGAAATAGGGTTACCACATTAATAATTACACAATGTTAGGGTGTCAGTTATTTTTATAGTTTTTAGTGCATAATAGTGTAGATACCTTACCATCAGTCTGTGAGTCACTTGACCTTAAGTTGTTTAATTTTTTTAATTCATACTTAAATTTAACAAATTTCAACTCTCAGAGAATGTGTGAACAAGGATCAAATAGGGATGATATCGATAGCCTTAAAAAGAAATTACAAGATGAACTGAAGAGCTGCGGTGCTAAAAGTCAAGGTATTTGTCAAAAAAAACAAAAATGTTTATTTGACTGTTTGGGTAAGTAACGTAACGTTCACTGACTTCAAAATTCAATAGCTTAAGCAATTTTCTAGGAAATTTCTATAACTATACCAGCTTGGCTGACTTTTTAAAGAAAAATTTCAATGAATATAATCAATAGAGAGCATATCCCATTTATTTTTTTAAAATCTACTCTTAGATGAGATTACTCGGCAAGTTGTGATTGATTCACCCGGTCGAGGAGCACTGATAAAAAAGTTAGATAATATATGAATTTTGGAATGAAAATTGATTTAAAAAAAGAGCTTTACACTGAAATTTTCATTATAGTATATATTTTATTGGAAAATATTCTCTATCATTATTCAATAGAGTTCGTGATGAACTCCTACATAGCATCGAAGCACATGAAGAGGCTCTTCAGGCAAGTATCAATTTCTCTCATAGAAAAGAGTTACTTGCAAAAGACGGCTTATATGAGCTTCAACATGAGGTTTGAAGTCAATTTGATTTAATAAATCTTTACTTTGTGTGATTGTGTTAACTTAAAATATAAATCCAAAGTGTAAGATGCTTGAAGAAGAAAATCTAGAACTCGATAAAAAGATTACAGAAATCGAGCAACAAATTGACTCACAAAAGAGGTATAGGATCACCAAATAAAATAATTTTTTTTAATTTCTTGAACTTTAATTAAAGATATAGTCAATCTCACGTGGATCAACTCACTTCTAAGCTATCTGATGAGGTTTGTAATTTCGTTGTTTATTAAAAGGATTTATTTGTACTAATAATAAAAGTTATTAAAAAAGCTAAAATGGTTACGAGATTTGGATCGTTGTTGAAAATATGACATTCTTAAATTTTGTATAGCTGGAATTCTATATTGAACAAAATACAATATATGAAGAGCTTATTAAATCAAGAGAAAGTCATATAACTCAAAAATATGAAAATACATCTGAGATGCAATGGGCTACAACTGAAGAGTAAATAACATTTAAATAATAAAATTTTATGAATGTTGTGTATTAAAACTTTTGAGTTTAATTTTTAGCTATATTCTTAACAAATTATAAAACATTTTTCGGAATATAAAACTGCTAAGCAAAGAATATATTTAAAAAGTGCAATAAATCATAATTACTTCAGTCCAAATAAATCCCTGGCTTCAAAACTTTCAAGGCATTAAAATCTAACATGCTTGTCATTTCTTTATATGTGACCCAAGCAAAGTCTTCAAATGGTAAATTAGAGTTGAGGACTATGTTTGAACTACCCGGTATATGAAGTCCCTTGTAATAGAATATCTGATCAAGAGCAGTTTTGTTATGCAAAATATATCCGATTAAATATTAATGTTGTTTCATATGGGTTATCTAATAGTTGATAAATTCACCTTTTTCCCTTTCCAAGGTTTCTGATTTGAATTAGATTTTCGCTTTTCAACTGAAAAAGGGCAACAGCCTAGTAGGTAAGGGGAATATTCCAAACCAAAATGCTTTTCACAAAGCCTTGATATTGTCTATATTTTGAAGATTATTTGGATGTAGATGTTATAAAGGTTTCTTAGGAAATGTTAAGATTTCTTTTTAAGATAAATGATTAGAAAATTTAATTAATAAGTTCAGAAACAAATTTTATCCAAGTTACATTCAATGTAGAGATTGTCACCTGCCTCATGGTTTGATTATAGTTTCTAGTTACGCGAGGTAGTTCCCATTTCTCCTTTGATTTATACTTGATTAACAGGTAGAGGTATTCTGTAGGCTTTCTCTGTAATAATTGGATTTGTTCATTTTGCTCATCGTCAGCAGGTTTTTCGATCATTTTCTAAAAATTAGGAAAATATAAATAAACTATGTGAAATCAAACCAAAATAATTTATATTGATTATTTAGAAAAAACACGAAAAAAAGTGTTTTCTGAGCTATTTACTTGCTTTTTGACTGTTGATGGTGTTTTAATTGATCTAGATTCGGTTCCCTTTTTATGGAGATTAGAGAGCATTGTGGATTCTTGGGACAAAAGTTCATCTAGTTCAGAAGATTCTGAGCTAATGTTGCCATTTTTCAATTTAGAAATTGCTCTTTTTATAGGTCGCTGAGGTTTTTTGAGATTGTCTTGTACCTGTCTAGATGAGGAGGTAGATGTAATTGGAAGCTTGTAGCTTAACAAATCATCAGATATTAAGGGTAGGTTCTTTGTTCTGGTAAGCCAACGTTCGGAGAATTCTCTCCATTCTTTTTCGAACTGAGGTTCAACATATCTAAGAGGTAGACGTGAAATGCATAGTGATGCTTGGATAAGGTAACCATCATGTATTGAAAGGCGAATATCTTGAGGTGTACTTGGGTGTGTTGATGTTGATATTGACCTCCACGTTCCTGTTGCTTTATATTCTGTACAAGTTTTGTACTGAAAATAACAAGAGAGTGTTTTGGAAGTGCTAAGCTTCCCTAAAGTCCTAATTTGTAAATTCTGATACATCAGTAATTATCAACCTAATAGTTTAAGAGTAAGTACTGCTGAAATCAAGTAGTGACGCTTTGTTCTCAAGTTTCATAACAATAAAAGTGTGTGTAAATTTTTTCCAGTATATAAATTTGGTAGCATTTTTCTAATTAAAAATCGAATTGGTTGTCCTTTAAAAAGTAATTAGTTATTCTTTACGTCTTATGATACTCGAAAAGTTTCATGTCTACAAATGTTAAAGTTCTCAGATTTTGTAGGTTAGCACTATTTAAGTGAGTAGCAAAACGACACATGCCAGTATAATGTAAAACAGTTTGGTTTTCAGTCGCGTTAATAATGGCTATTGCTAGCCAGTAGCTCAGAGATGCAGATAGCTAGACTTAAAGTTAAATCGCTTAAGGATGTTTGAGTTCAATACGTACTTATGTTGTGACATATTTATTAGCTTTTGAGCCAATCCCAGCAAAGCTTACATAACAAGCAGGGGTGGAGCAAAATACTTGTGTTGAATTACTTATTTTTTCCCTGATAATTTAGGTCTATAAAATGGGGCAGCACGTATATGACATTTATATGAAGCTTATTAAAGTAAAATGCTTACACTCTGACTTAAAGAGAAGCTAGCAGCTATTCATAGCAAAGTCTTCACATTCTTTATCATTTCACTCCTGAAGTAGTGAAATGATATATATATATCTCATAGACATTTACTTGCCGAAATTGCTATAGACTAGTTGTGTGCGTTTTTGTATCGTAATTTTAATTTAATTTTAAAAGGCAAGTGTAGTTAGATTTTCTTTTAATATGTCATTTACTTTAACATCTGACTAAATCTTGTTACTCAAAATTCCTTTGTCAGCTCCGTTTAGTTTCTTGCTAATCAGTTTTTAAAAGTTATCGAGCAGCCTTTGACTTTTTTAATTCAATACCTATATTAAATAAGACTATGACATAATATTTTATCAAGCTGAGCTAAAGCAAGCAAAAACACCAAGCATAGTTCAATGTTTAGTTGACAAAGGTTTTTTATCAACAGTGTGGCTATATGTAGAAAGGTAAAAGCATCAAAGTTGAAGGAAATTCACACAGCTTTGATCATTTACTGTTTTAGATGCACTTGGACAGTGTATAAACTCACATAAATTTGCAATTGATTATTTCAGTTATACCTAAAATTCTTTACATATAAATTATAATTTATAACCATTTATAGTAACATTTTGATTATCTTTTGGCATAAATTCGGAAAAAAAAGCTGATTAATTGTAATTTAACTAACTAAATTAAGATTAGTCGTATAGGAACAAATGTTTTGAAGCGATAACCTAGTCTCTCAGCACCTTAATAATTATTCTAAAAATGTTTCAATTCTAAATTTTATAATTTAAATTTTGAAAAGAATTAAATTTACCAAAGGATCGAGACAAAAGTTTAGTAAATTAAGTTACTAATGTAATTAATTTAGCCTGAAAATTCTAATAGAGTCTAAAAATTGTCTAAAACTAAAAAGGCTCAGTTTAAGCATACAAGCGGACTTTTACACCTAAACATTAAGTAAGCAGCCTTTTAATCAAGATCCTTTGAATGTCTTGATTACTCTCAGATCTAAGCTGCCAATGAAAAAAAACTATCCATCCAGCCTGCTGCCGAAAAACAGAGTATTCACATAAGCTAAGAATAAAATCTAGTAACCATTTGTTAAAGGCAGTAGTTGTTGTTGGGTTATACTGGGTTAGCCATCAATGTGATCAATTTACTCATGGTGGTGTAACAAATTTAGTCTTGTGCTAGTTAGTACCAACCTAGACTGTGTTAGACCACAAATCATAAATCGCAAGCCAAGAGCAGCGTAGTGCGGAAAATTTTCACAACACTAGTGTAGATCACAAAATACTCAGATATGTCTCTCTGCTCAGCACTGATATGAAGAGATGCAACATTTGACACATAAGTTTCACTGAGATAATTTTCACTACTAATAATCAAATAGAATTCAAAAGTAAAATTTTTTAAGCATCATTTTGTTTACTACTTTTTGGATAACTATCAGCAACTCCTATACAAACAGCTTAAAATATAAATTTAGTAAAGTGAATCTAGAAAATGCAATCGAGTCCTTTAATTGGGTTAAATGGAGGCAGGCCTGGCCAATTTGTCAAGAGTTCTAATTTTGATGAAAGTGCTGATAACTTAAACTTTATGAATGACCCTCATACGCAAAGTGATTTACAAAAAGAGAGAAAATTATCCAAAATTAAACACTCAGAATTTACAAAGTTTATCTATGGGAAAGAAACCACTCAAAAGTTAAATTATTTACTCAAGTGTATGGCACCAGTTACTTCAGTCCGTAAGTCTCACAAATTTTGGTCTAACTCTATGCAGGAACTTTATTTTCATGGATGTGAAATAGCTGAACAACTTGTACAAGTAATTCGTCAGCATAAACTTATAAACAACTCAGACTTAATAGCATTCATACAAGTGCTAGCTGGTGAAGACTTTTTCCTCCACTTACATCTCACAATGTTCATACCTGCACTAGAAAGCTTATCCTCCGAGGAACAAAAGAAAGAATGGCTTGGCTTAGCTAAGGATTTTAGAATTCTGGGTACTTATGCCCAAACTGAATTAGGGCATGGGAGCTATGTCCCAGGATTAGAAACAACTGCAAAACTTGATCTTGAAACTGATGAATGGGTAGTAGATACTCCGACATTAACCTCAACTAAATGGTGGCCTGGAGGTCTTGCTAAATCATGTACACACTGCATATTAATGGCAAGACTTATAATCAGAGAAAAAGATTACGGAGTGCATCCATTTTTACTTCAAGTTCGAGATTTGGAAAACCATAAATCATTACCCGGTGTTCAATTGTCCCATATTGGGAGGAAATTGGGTTATAATGCCATGGACAATGGTGCAATGCAATTAAAAGGTGTAAGAATTCCTAGGAACTGTCTCTTAATGAAGTATTACCAGGTAGATAAGTTTGGTAACTACAAAAAGGTTGGTAATCAAAAACTCCTTTACGGAACTATGACTTTTACCCGTAAGCAAATTATATGGTCGTCTGGTCTTAACCTTGCCAAAGCAGTAGTTATTGCCATCAGATATTCAATTATCAGACGCCAGTTTCCCATGGAAATCAGTATATCTTCAGATAATACAATTGAATCTAGTGGAGAAGAATCCTCTGTAATCGATTATACAACCCAAAAGTTTACATTATTCCCACTTTTAGCAACATCGATAGCATACTTAATTTGTGGAAGGTGGGCTAACGAGAAATATAACAACTTTATATCAGAATCTAAAAAAGGCAACCTAGATGGCTTAGAAGAAATTCATTGTGTTACAAGTTCTCTTAAAGCTTCAATGACAATGAATGTTTTGGAGGGTATGGAAGCATGCCGTAAGGCATGTGGTGGTCATGGCTTCATGATGGCTGCTGGAATTCCCTTACATCTCTCCAATTATTTTCCACAAGCAACTTACGAGGGTGATTTTGTTGTCTTATCAATACAGGCCGGTCGCCCCTTACTCAAGGCAGTGGATCGCAAAATGAAACAAAAAGCACCTTTACAAGGTAAAACCGATTCATCTTATTATATATTCGAGTTTGAGCCATTTGGCGAAAATTATCTTGTTCCAACCGACCCTCAAGAAGCATTTGATGATCACAATTGGTTAATGAAGGCTTTTAAACAAAGATCTAACTCAATAATCTTCAGAACTGCACAAGAATTTCAAATGAACTTTTCTGAAAACCAAAACACCATGAAAGCATTGGATACTGTAAAAATTGAATTGACAAAAATGACAAAGGCACATGCACATGTTTTGGTACTCGAACAGTTTCAAAAACATTTACAAGGCTTTATTGATAACCCTGTATACCCAGTTGCTAATGCACTTTGTAAACTTTATGCTCTATATTGGATGCACCAAGAGATTGGTGAATTTATAATTGCTAAGACTTTAAGTGGCCAAGAGTCTGGAGTCTTAATGTCATCAATTAAAAATTTATTAGATTTTATAAGACCTCATGCATGCAGTATTACTGATAGTTTCAATCTACCTGATTATATTTTAAACTCAGCACTGGGTAGGTATGATGGCAATGCTTATGAAACTTTATTCCAATCAACTAATGATGAAAAACTAAACACCAATGACATTACAGAGGCATATTTCCGTAGCATACAATATATACTTCACCCAGAAAGAAAAAAGGATTCCTCGATACCTAAGTCTAAAATTTGATTAAGAGCTAAAGCCCCGTAGTTTTTATCTTTATCCACATTACAAATTCTTCTAAAGGACATATCATATGCAGCTAATATTACTAATTTATCATTATAGAATACTTCTAATATACAGTATTTTATAAACTTATCAATAAATATTTTCTTGATTCTTAATTCAATTTTTATTATCTATACCTTATTGTTTTATTTACAACTTCCCCAAACAACTCAGCAATTCTTTTACTATTTAGAGTAAACAACTAATTATTGAAGCACTTTGATACCTTTGTTAAAAATTTTATCTACTCTGAGCTATATACCACTTTTAATACACCCTCAGCTGTTTCAAGTGAAGCGGAATTTTAGAGAAAATATAATAACCCACTTAAACCAGCTACATAAAATTAGTCGACCCTACTTCTTTTCTAATATTTAATTTAAACCTTAACTTCGTGCCCAGTAAAATATTTTGTATTTTGGACAAAATACAAGATGGAACTTGCAATCCCCCACTACTTACTTGATATTTCTTTTTCACACATACTTTTATGATTTGATGGTCATTTAATTTGTAATATATTTGAATTTTCTACAAGACTTTGAAATACTCATAAATAAACATATAATTTTAGCACTTTCACTTGTTAAATATGTATAACTGAATATTTAACAATTTTAATTAACATACAACTATATTTATAATTACTATTTGCTCGAGAGAATTCGTGTATAATATTGATTCTAGTTTTTATAAAAAAGTATTGGTAATGCCTAAGGATGGCACCTAACAAAATTTTTTACAATCTTTGAAACTCGAGAAAAGTATAACAGATGAGGTAAAAATGATATGATAAATACTAAAATGTATTTGAGTATCGTATTTAAAAATTTTAAGATGTCATGTGTAGCTAACGCATTATATGGTTTCAGAAGGCACTCAATAAACTTTGGAGTCTCAGCACCCAAATAGCCTTCACTTAATGGGTCGACACAATAATTAGATGGTGGCATTCTCAGATATATTAAGTACATCAAACTAAGTGAAATAATGAATAAATATCCTCCTATAATAAATATAATAAGAGCAAAAAGGATTTTGATTGATACTAAGATATAAAATTCTGGATAAATGTCTACTTTAATTGGTGGTTTTGACTTGCGCTTGTAAAATATGTAGCTTGGTACTTGTGAATTTTGGGATTTCATAGTGCCACACAATCTTGTAAGCTAACAATTTTAAAAAATAGAAAGCCTTATATTTAAAATTTAGAGCTTTTTGGTTAATATTGGACACAGTTTCAGCCTTGCGACGATGCCGATTCGCGCAATGGGATTTAAATTTGATTTCAAATTTATGCATAAAAGAGTAAGAGCTTTATTAACTATGGTTATTTCTACTAAATTATTATAGGTAAAAGCTAGCTTCGTGAATTAAGCAATGAATTTCATCAAAACTTTTGATAACTTCATTTACGTTATAAAGTAGCTTAATCATTTAGCAAATGCGAGCCATGTGCAAGTTTTTGCTTGCATTGCACCACGAATTGTAGTTTTTTATATTCTTTTGTAGGGCAGATCAGACTAATTTTTAAACGGAGCTATATGATAAGGTAAATAGTGAATTACAACTTCAATCTTATAAAATAAAGCTTATTATATTGTATAGAGTTCATTTGAAGTTTATAGCGACCTCCAGAGCAAATTGAAATCAGCTAGTAGACCCTTTGAAAAAGTTTTTTTTAAAAAACACTTGTTAATTTAAGTTGAAGTGCTTCATTTGTTAAGTAATTAAATATTTCCTACGACGCAAGCTAGCTAGTAGAAATATAGCGTATTTTGATCTAGACTGTTAATTCAAGCAGAAACCACTTATTAAGATTACAACAGTACTTGTGCATATGTTTTATGTTTTTTAATAGCTACCGGTTGCTTCAGCTAAAGTCACATTAGTGTTGACTTTTTTAATTCGCCCTGAGTGTCGTTGTGCTGACTTAAATCCTTTGTTATATAATTTAAGCTCTCATAAATAAAGTTTTAAGTGCGAGGAATTAGTATAAGGAATTGATTCTAACATTTTGTGCCGAGTAGTACTGAAATTATTACTCTACATATTCATTTATAAGTTCTATAGTTTTAATCGGAATTCTAGGAAAATGTTTTGCAAAAATTTTCTAAGTACTTGTGGGTAAGGGGTTTAATAAAATTGGCATTAAACCTTGTAATCTGAGATAATCTATATTATTATTCTCAGATTATGGCTACATCAGTAGAAAAAGCATAAAGCGAATAAATTCATAGAGAACTGACTATGTTGATATAAAAGAATTATCATAAAATATATGAGTTAATTATGCTTCAAATTTGTATCATTAGCTAGTACTTTTCAAAGACTGTTGTAGTGTGAGAATTTGTTTTATTCTTCGAGATCATTTTTTTTTTCATCATATTTATATATAGGTAGTTCTAAGAAGAAAATCTGAAAGGGATTAGTTATAGAGAAGTAAACATTTGAAGATCAAAATCAAATCATGTTCAAATTCATTTTTTAAAAGCGAATTTGTGAAGAAGTACCTTTTTAATTTTTGGTGAAATCTTCGAGTAAATGCTTGGTGGAAACGGTATTAAGGGAGAAACATTGTTTTGGTAATTAATTATAGTTTTTCTGAAGAAAAGTGATAAATTAAGAATCGATTTTAATAAATTAGCTTAAAATTTGTGGTAGAAAAACCTGCTAAGTGGGTTCTTATAGTATTTTTCCAAATATTTTCCTTCTGCATATGGTATCCCAGATACAAAAAGCAGAAGAATCATGGGAACTATTGGGCTTATTATAGATATCCACCCCCATTGGTCCTATTAAAAAAACATATGGAATTGGAAAACTGCTAAAATTAGTGATAATAATTCGAATCTAGTCACGTCATTTGTTTAGGGAAAGTTGAATTCGAAGTTAAATAATTTCGGTGCTTTGAGTCATGCAAAGAGTGTGAAAATGCTACTTGGGTATTAATAAGAGTCGGGATGGCTATAAGAAACAAAGCCCAAAACATGATAATCTCGGCAAAATAATTCTGAGAAAAAATACCATCAAATATGATAAACCCTTCACCTAAAAGCACTATTCATTAATTTTATATATAAAACAGTCAATAATAAATCACCGGGTGTCTTGAATATCTCCAAACTCCTATTGTGCATGGATATGCATTGTTTTTATAATCAGCACGAAACTTATATTTCTGGAAATCTGCTATTATTTGAAAAATAAAAGCAAGACCATAAATACTACCCCCGATTGATGTAAAGATTGGGCTTGAAGGACTATATTGGTCACCAAGGGTAAATATAGTTGAAAAGCACGAACAATATGCCCATCTAATAGTAAATGTAGTTTAAGATGTGTAATAAAACACAGTATAAGGTTCCAAAAATACAATTGAGTCTAGGACTAATGTATGAAATTAATTGTTTTGAATGGGATATTTTACAACATACATTATTTGAAAATTCCAAAACCCAAAAAAGCTCAAAGGTTTCGACCTCATTTCATCAAAACGAGAATCTCTTCCCCGTTTTAAAACTCTAAAAAATAAGAAACCACCGAGTTCAATACGGGTTACCAGTATAGCAATAACTAGTGTTATTCTATGTGCTTCATATGTCTGGTTACATATAAAAGGAATAATAGTCCCAAGAATGAATCCTAGTGAGCCAACTAAGTCAGTTAGCAAGTCAACTTGGAAAAAGTAAGCAATAGTGAAAGCTGAATAGTTTAATACAACTATAACAAGAAATGTAAGGAAAGTGTAGTGTGAGTCAAAGTGAAATCCTGTTAAAGGAGCCATTTTGTGGAGCATCAATTTATAGTGTTGCTTGTGAACTCGTAAATAAAACAACTCTTTCATACAGTTTTATATTCGAGAGGCTCAGCTTGGTTTTGTTCAAGGACTCCGCATTTTCTGCTGTCTTGGGTCAAGTTTCTGATAAATTTTTAAGAAAGAAGACTATCTGATATATTTTATCACACCCAAATCTATGTTTAACTGCCGTTTAGCAATGAAAGTACATACCTCGAAATGCACACTTCTATAACCATATAGAGACCATTTAAATAGATTTGATGTCTTGTTTCTAGACACTAGTGCATAATTTGAAGCTTTCAAGCTTTACAAAAAGATTTTGAGGGACGATAACCAAACCACTTGGTTGATGCTCCTTTAAATTAAAATGTAAATTTAAGCCTAAAACTTACAATATTTCTTTTAATTTGGTAAATTTAACAACAGTTATATATGTGCTTGAATTTACATCACACTATAAACACTACCAAATGTTCATTTGTTTTAGAGTGACTTTTTATAGCATTATTTCTCAAGCTTGAAAAGTAAGGACTACTCTAACCCTAACAAAATTGTCATCTGGATTGCTAACTTGAGCCTCGTGTTTTGGTAACGCAGAATTTTATACTTTCCTTCATTATCTAAAATATCTCCTTTATCTTCAAATTTGTTTTTCTTAACTTGCGCTGTTGATTTTAACGCTAAGATTCCCAGAAATGAGGTCAAAGTACATAATTATCTTATTTTTTCAATTGTAAAAAATTAGTACAAGAATAAACATGGAACTGAAAAATGTTTAAAAGCTAATCTAATGAGAAGAAATCATTTTAACGATTGTGATTTGTAAGAGTATTTAAAAATAAACTTAGATCAAATAAATTAAAATTCATTCTTAGTGAACATTTTTCTATTTGTGATTTAAGCTAAAATACTTATAGAATGGGCTGATCATATTTAATTCAAAATGAATTCTGATAGAAATTAATTGAATTTTAGTAATCTATTTTTAGAATCTTTATAAATTGCTTACATAAACGAGGTATCACTTTTTAATATACCATTTATTGCTCAACTGACGTATTTAAGACGCAATTTGGGATACCACAATTTAGCTTTGATTCTAAAACTTAGCGCATGACAAGGCATTAGGAAAATTTGATATATCATTTGTAAAATTCCTTATAGCAATACCTAAGTGAGAATTTCGAAAAGTTGTGTTAACTAAAGGGCTCAAAAGAAATGATATTAAATATTAACCCTATTCATTAGTGATAAGGGGGGCTTTGGCAGCTTCAAACTGGAAATTGTGCTAGTAAAACTTAAAAAATCAAATAATTTGGATCCACTATGAGTACCCCACAGCATGATTAAAAACTAAAGTATAATTAGAGACTCGAAAAGTATTGTGGTTAATAAAATTTGAAATTTTGACATAATAGAAAATCTCTACAAATTATTCGAAAAAACGATTTTAGTAAAATCATTTATAAAAATTTTACTTTCAACTTCTTCTTTTAAGATATATAGGTCAATGATAGTACAACTAGGTTTCAGAGTAGGAATTCAGACTTAGCAAGAAGCAAATAGATACAATCTTGATATAATTTATAAATAAATTTTGCTTTCTTTTTGTGACTTAATTTCGAATATAAGATAATAAAACAATGAGGCTTAATCAAAGGCATAGGGACCTATTCATGGATCCAGATGGTTCAGAGTACATAATAGAAAGTGAATCTCTTGGGAACTATTCGGAAAACTACAAAAGACCAAAATGTTCCAGTGTTTATCCGGATGTAAAGGGCTATGAATTATATTTAACTAATTCAGCATTCCAAAGTTTTCACACAAAAGATACACGTTAGTTTAAATTAAAGCTATAAATTACAAGAACATAAAACTTGATAGGTATATAGAAACTTTTAAATTTTTATTGGGATAATTTATGAAAATAAATTAACTCAAGTCATTAAAAAGAGCTAGAAATGAATTAGAATAAATTGAAATTTAACAGTTCGTAGGTTGGATAGAGAAATCCAAACAGATATAAGAGAAACCGAAATTCAAACCTTTCCATTCAATGCTGATGTTTTTGTTAATCCGGATAGCTTACCCATAGACTTGTTTCTCGTATCTGATTTGGATTTTGAAAATAAAGCAGAACTAACACATAAGCAGATAGAAAAACTTTTAAGCTCTAAAAATTCCAAATATAAAAAAGAAAATATTATGTTAGAGCCCTTCAAAATCCTTTCAAATGGAAATTACTTTTATAAATTTGATGACATAAAACAAAAGTACAATAAAACAAAAAGTTCGAAAAATTCCGGTTTTGAGTTTGAAAGAAGGCTTGTAGAAATAAACAACTGTCTAGAAGGGTATGAACTTGAGAAAACAGCTACCAAGATCCAAAATTTCAATTCAGAGATTGTTGGGAAAAAAAATAATTTTGAATTCAATATTTATAGAGAGCGGCTTCGTTCATTGAGACTAATTTTGTTCAAAAGACAAAAAGTACTCAGCATCTTAAAAGAAAATCACAAAAAAAAACAAGGAAAGTCTTATTTAATAGAAGGGATGACCCAGAAGTGGATATCTTCGAGTTCAAATTACAGTGGAAACATCCCTTACCTCTCAAATCATAGTAATCGTTTAGCTAGACCTGAAATTTTTTCAATTCTTGATGAAAATTTTTGTAAAGCATTCAATCCAAAATCAAAATGGGCAAGTACGCTTCGTCATAAAAAAAGGGGAGGCAAGAATTCCAGAGGTTTTGGAAAGAACTGTGAGCTGAATCTCGCATATCCAAAGGTAATAATAATGCTTTGTTTCGGTATACTATGGATGAAAATGTTTTATTAAGCCTCAAACTGCTAATATTTTACATGAAAGCTGAGGTGAAACCAAATCATAGCTCTACGCCTGCTAACATTTTTGCAAAATTCTAAAAGAAATTATATTGACAGTCTATTTAATCTTAAAAATATTTTAATCAAGGTTAAAAGTGCAAAGTCATTGTCTGTACTTGGTTTAACATTTCCTGCTAATTCTTTAAAAGGTAAGCACTCAGACATCACACATGTTTCACAATCTCAAGGCCCAGAGCCAAGAGTAAGTGATAAAGATGTTTTGGATTCATATAAAATGATTCAAAGTCTGTTGAAAGGGAGAGTTATGCAATTAAAAATGTTAACTGGGACCCAGAGATTTCTTTCACTTATTGATGAGCTACAAATTTCAGAAAATAATTCTGAGAAACTCGATTTTCTGAAGATAAAAATTACTCATGGTCAACATAATATAGAACAATTTCAATTATCAATGGTTGAATTTGTTGCTGGAAATATTTTATCTAAGGTAAGTTGTTTCGATAATATTCAACTTGGATGTTAACTAAAACTTATTAAAGTAAAATTTACCTGGAATGAAAAACAGTTTTTCTTCAAGGTTTGATTAGAAGTAATGTGATAACAAATCTTAGCTGTTAATTATCAGATTAATATCACATACAAGAGTCTTGAGTATTTGTTCTTCTCTCCATAAAAACAATAACTTTATAGCTTCATAAAATGAAGCAATAATAATTTCTTGCTTTTTACAAATTTTTACGGGTTAATAATTCATTTGCAACTGTAATTTTAAATAGAATTTGGAGGATCTATCAAATTCGATTAAGAGGACGAGGGAACTAGAAAAAGCTAAAGCTTTTGTTAAGTATGCAAATTGGGAGAGAGCTATCAGAGAATCCCAAGAATTAGGCCGAAGACAAGCTGAAGAAAACATGAGAGATCGTTGTGAAGCCTTATTTTCGTATATTTCATTTCTAACGAGCCAATCAGCTGATTCTTTTGTTTATTATATTTTAAAAAATTCGGTAAATAAAATCAGCAATTATATGGTAAGTATGAGAGTCGTGGAAATACATTGAAATAAAAATAATGTATATAATTCATTTGATTTGCTCATAGAAAAGTGCATTTCGCTCATTCATTTGGATCGAATCATTTGAAGTTTCGTACAATTTAGAATTAAAAATGCTGAAAGAATTTCGTATACCTTTAATTGTTTTTTATCAGGTAATGAGCCAGGTGAAGAAAAGGATGTTAAGCTTAGATACGATGAGTCTGGAAGAGCACGAAAAGGCGACTTCGTATAATATAGTTGAATCATTTTTAAATCATTTCTTGTTCCCTCATGTACAAAGTAAATTAGAAAGAGAGCGTACAATTTGGGAAGAAAAAGTATTTGACTTGGTTGTAGATAAAAGTTTGGGTACATGCCTCAAATTTGTGATAAATGATTTGCAAAATAGAAGTTGGGACTTTAAAGATGTATAAGTTAATTAATGCCATTTCTAAAAATGCTTAAATTTCTAAAAGTTGGTCAAGAAAATCAAAAATTTTATTGTTGTGATATTTGTAAAAGTAAGATGGTCTCAACTCCTATATCAGTATATTTGATTCTAATTTTATAAAAATGTCAATTGGAAGGCATCGATAGGTATAAAGGTTGAAGTAAAGAGCTTAAAGTTTTGAAAATTAGATAAATATGTAAATATATTTTAATCGAGATTATTTAAAAAGAATTGCTAGTTGCTTGCGATTATGGTATGTATTTGCAGCGAGAAGCTTATATTAGACAAAGGTTTTATTTAGGTATCTTTATAAATAGTATTTGGTCGAAATATTTTAGTTATTTGTGGTATAGTTATTAGAAAATGTTTAATAATTTAGATTAAATTCCTCATTGAATTTTTTCTATTCTGATTATTTCATTGGAGAGAGAACTGACAGCCTTTGGTATATTATGTTGAGTGAAGTGAGATTTGAATAAAGAGTTTGCATTCAGTACATATGAAGACTTTAGATTACTTATAATAGACCATAGGGAATTGCAAGCACTAGTCGGTAGGAAAGCCATCTGTTATATCAGTGAATTATGTGTCATAACAAAAATGCTTTGTATTTATTATAGTTATAGGTATAAAATTTTAGTCTAATCAAAATATTGAGTTTAGGATAAGTTGTAAACTAACTTCAATTATTGATGGTAAGTAGGGTTGTAAGACTTGAACAAGATCTTTATCGGCTGCTAGTATCAAAAGACACTCTAAAGCGATTTTGTTCTCCTTTGTCAATGGTGGATAACCTTCAAACATTCCTACCATTGGATAACTGTTGTTTGCACTTTTTTTGTTATCCATGAAATCTAAGTTAGAGCTAGCTTCAAAGTTCAAAGAATTAGAGTCTAGTGGTTTATAAAATTCCTGGTGGGATTTAGTTGGTGATACCATCTCATTCTTATTTAAAAGGTGGCCATCTGGGTAACTCTCCTCATCAGAAGGTATTTCAGCCATATGTTGAACTTCCAATTGTAACTGCCTTGGTATTGAAAAAACTTCAAGTTCATCTCGGTTTGAAGATCGTGAGAAATTATTAGCATTTGATTGACCTTGTGTTGTAGTGGGTAATTGGATTTCATTCTCATATTCCAGGAGTTGAGAGTAAGCATCATTTATGAATTTTTGGGTTTCTATATTTTCCAGTACTGAATCTTTATAGAAATTTTCTCTCCATTGATCAACAGAGGGTTCATATCGAGGTTTTAGGTTGCTTTCTTGTGGTAAGACACCCAAGGCTTTGGTGACTCCTAGAGCATTGTCACTAAGCTTAGCTTCGGGTAATGTGTCTTTCTTTGAAAAAGAAGGGTACGCAGCTACACTTGTAGTTGCTCTAAACGGTGATGATGAAACAAGTTGAGAGATATAAGATCGTGGAGTTTCTTCAAAGTGTTGAGATTGACAACTTTTCAATCTAATAATTGATGTTGGAACCTCAGGTGGCATCACTACAATTTGTGGCTCTTTTTTTTCCGAGGCGAATTTAGTTTGGAAGTTGACGAAGCAATCCTCTCCCACTTGTAAGTTAATAGGTATAGCACCTAATGTATTTAAAATTTCTGCAGACGTCGACATTCGCTTTCGAATCTTCGAGTGCACGAAGGAATTAGTTATGTTTTCATTTGATTCAAAGCGGTTAAATGCTTTAATATAATCAGGTTTGGACCATAAGCTTTCAAAGGCATCAGAAATAGCGCACTTTTTTATGATTACAATATATATTTTTAAATTGTTATAAAGAAATCGTATCAAGGAGGGGAGGAACAAATCACAAAGATTCTGTGGGGCTCCTTTAGGTGACATTTTCTGGTCATTTGTTCCTTTCAACAGAATTTCATTAGGGATAACTCGGCAGGAGAGATGGATTAAGTTGAGACAGCCTTATTTGAGTAACATCAACATAGTGATAGATAATAATGTAGAGTTATTTTCGTGAATAGTATTTGTAAAGCTTTGACGATGAGAATCGTTGGAAAAATTAAATTATAGGTCTAGACTTACTTCTGATTAATGATTCAGACAGCTGAACATCACAATTGGATATGTAAAATTCCAGTATTTCAGAGCACAAAGACAGGAGCAACGGGAAATGAATTAACAATGCCTAACAAGAATAAGATTAATTTTTTTTATAAGTTTGAAAAATTCTATGTTCTCATGAATTCTACCTCTTTCTTGTATAACAAAACTTGCGAACATAGTTCCAAAATATTCTGTAGAATGCTGAAGCCTGATAGTGTAATGTTTAGTGTATGGGCAGTTATGAGCTTTAATGAGAGAAAAATTTACTTCATAAAAGCTATATCGGTGAGTTCAAGTCAGTTTGATAGGCATATATGAAACTTACCAATTTGACTTTTGAAGATCCCTGGTATAAAGTTTGAAGATTTTTGTAGTGTTTCTAAAAATTTACAAACATTCTCAGATGCATGGTCAATCCACCAGGTTGTTCTTTCTACCTGGAATTAATGGGATTAAGGTTGAAAAATTTGGCATGTTTAAATGGTATGAAAGAATAAAAATAAAAGCAATGGAAAAGGTATTTCGGGATTACCAATCCTATAAGGAAAACCAGGCAGTTAAGTGCTGTCAATGACATCTCAAGGTAAGGTTCTGCTTGCTCATTTATCAATGTATAGAAAGAATGTGTTTCATCAGAAATTTGTTCCAATTTTGATTGGATAGTTAATTCTAATTCTTCTTGTCGTGCTGCTGAGCGCGTAGATTGAAAGGCTGAACTTAATTGTAAGTAGTTTGTTTTAAAAGAGGTTGGTATTTCAGATGTAATCTGTGTTTTAAAAGAAACAGATTTCAAGGCTAGAGAAGCGATTTTCTGGACTGTTGATTTCACAGGATGTGGAGTTTGAGCAGAAGGACTCATGCTCTTGGTGATCAAAGGCGAAGTGGTGCTCATACAGGGGTGTTGGAAGCTTTGTTTCGAGGTGGGAGAATTAGATTGATTAGCTGTATTAAACTTGTAAGATGGGTGTGAGTAAATTGGTGTCTGATTGTCTTGAAGAGATAAACTTGATGATGTTTTGGGGAAGCATTGTAAGTTTATATTTTCTTCTGTTGAATTTGGTAAAATAACTTCGGTGTTAAGACACGTATGATCTTGTGTTGTGTTCATTTCGAGCGTGGAATCAGGTTCATCATTGGAGTTGCCAAATAATAAACAGCCAACCGGAGATATTGGCTTGAAATTAGGGTGTAACAGCCTGTTATTTGGTTTTATTGGTTGGGATTGTTGCAATGATGAGGCAGATTCTGATGGAATAAGGTCTTGTTTGGTTGCAGTTTTATCTGAAGGAGATTGTAAATTAAAGAGACTGTTAATAAATTCGATGAAATATAAATTATCGGGCTATTACAAATAACATTATATTGTTTTATACAAAAGCCTTTTAGTTATATTCATCATTACATAATCAATCTAAGTGTTTATTGAAAGAGGTCTTGGGAGTAGATAAGAGATTTCTAATAATAATAAAGATAAATATATTCTTTAAATTTATAGTAGACTTACAAAGTTGGGTTCCCTCGAAAGGATTTTCAACAGCCAGCTTAGCTTTATATCTGCCTAAATTTACAAAATAATTCAAACGCTCTTCAAGAATAGAAAGAGGTTCACAAGTCATCTTTAGAATACCCAAGGCAGATGTAAAAGAAGAGCTAATAGAGGAATGTATCAGGTCACCCTTTTGGCTGAGCTGTTGGTCCGCTAATAAATTTTGAATGTTAAGTTGTGGTTTAAAACTATGAGAAACTTCTGGTATACTTGTCATTGACCTTAGTTCATTTTCTGGACTAGCTTTATGCCCTTTCTTCACAGATATGTCAGCCTTATTTGAGGTGTCATGTAGCCATCCAAAGTTATTCTGATGTTGAGAGGATAAGGTCAGGTGATCGGCAAGGAGTTGTGATGGATCCTGCTGCGTAGGTGGCTGAGGAGGAATACAGAATTTCTGATATTTCTTAATCTGTGCTGGATACGTCCCTGATAGGAATATGCGATTTGCTTCAAGATGTAATATGTTTGAAATTATTGAACTACAAAGGTAGATAGCATGGTGGGAACTGTTGACTGCCAATGGTGAAGAGGGTGGGGGAGGGGAAGGCGGGTGTGAGAGAAGTAGTGAAGAAGAAGGTGGTGGTACATCAGAGGGTGGTGTTGGTAGTATTTTACTGAGAAGCTCAAGTGCTTGCTTGTAGTTGATGTTCAGTGGGGAATATGATGGATATAAAAGATCGTAGAGTAGTTCACAAATGACATCGGTGAGGAGATTTAAAATTGTTGGATACTGAAGATTAGTGTTATAATAGGTAAAGAGACGAATCTAATATGGTAAGTTTAATTTATTGCAGCAGTTAAAGCATAAAAGTAGCAAGTGAGAGTATTGTGATAGAGTTAATTTTGAGCTAAAAATTACCTCAGCAATCAGTAAACCTTTACCATTCGGGTGTGAGCTTAAATACAAACAATTTAAGCAAAAAATGAAATCCTCTGGAGCATAATTTCTGTTTCTAATAGATAGTGCAATTCTCCAAATATCTATAGAAAAATAATATAATAGTGTGGAGTTTGATAAAATAATAGAAGTATTGATATTATTGATATCATTGAGTAAATAAATGTCTGATAGTAGCTTCAAGAATATGATTATGAAGTATTACTTGGTAAGACACCTTGGAATGAACTTGGAAATTCTTGAAGTTGTTTTTTTGAATTAATTTGGTTTCCATATCTATTAAAGCTTTAGAAATGATATAAGTTATACATTTGTTACTTATTGGATATTGATTTTACTTTTGATAAAAATTTTCCTACACTATATGTCATAGATGCTTCTTAATGTAAATATTTGAGGGGAAATTAACAAAAAAGCATATTCTGATTAAATAGAGTGTTTTAAGCATTATTTCTTAGTAATTCTATAACATACGAGCTATTTTGAAAATTGCAGGGCTCATTTAGGTTCACATTGTCACGTTTTCGCTTCATCGGTATCTCCATCCCTATTGGCATCAATTGATTTTTAACTGACGAGGATACGCAATCGCCTTCGAAGCCTCTTATCCATTTAACATAAAACTTCTTTATTTGTTCTTGGTCTACTGAATTAAGTGACTGGAGGGAAATAGGGAAATTAGTTTAAAGATTTGCATGGCTAAAAGAGCTGAGTTAATAGTTCAGATAAAATAAAGAAATCTTAATAAATCAATCAAAAAAGGTATAAGACTAGGAATCAAAATTTAGAAAAGATAATATAGTTAGGCTACGTAACAAAATTAGGATAAAGAGAGTTGGAAGATTGAGTTTATATATATTACCTTATCTGCTGGTATGATTCCAAGAGTTCTTGCTATGTGACTCCACTTGCTGTTCTTATTCACTCGAGGGAATCCACCTTGTCTCATAGACTGAATAGAAAAAAAATATCCAAGAAATTATGTGGAACTGAATTTATTTCACTACATCTAAATGTACAGAGTTATTATTAAGACTTAGTAAAACAATCATAATTGAGTGTTTAAAGAATCTGTTTTGAGTTTAATTTTATACCATACCGCTATGAACATCTCAAACAAATCAATGCTGTAACCCAAGAGTTTGGGAGGATCAAATACCATTCCTCTACTTTCATGATATTCCACCAGCTGGTTCATGAATGTCTCCTTATTCATTTTGTGTTTTGAATCTGCGATGGTTTCAGAAAAATAATATTGGTTTCAAAGTGCATGTTATCAAGAATAAAGTCGAGAAAAAAAGGCATTGGGTGTGGTTTTCATTGGTATAAGAAAGATTACGATAGTTAAAGTCCTCTAAACTAATGTTGTCAGTGCTCATTTGTTTGAAAAAAAATCAGTTTCTCGTTATGATTAGAAATATACGTTAAGTGTTCGTAGTAGTTTTGAGTTTGTTTGTTAAATTAGTGTAAGTTTCGGAGTGGTACGAGACTGTTGTAATGATTCATTTAAAGCCAATTACATGTCTAAATATATATATATAATTCTCAAAAAATAAATAAAAGGCCTGTCAAACAAACCAATTTTTCATGCTTTGCCTATCACGTCGAGAGTTAATATCAGCAAGTCTAATGTCTTATCCTATATATCCGGGGATTCCTTGATGAGGATTGAATATACAGAGAGAAGAAGTGATCTTTCTGGCAAGTCTTTATAAGGCCATTTAGTATTTCTAGCGTGTATATCTTGTGAATGTTGTTAATAGTGATTGAGTAGTTAGATGACTTGCTAGTGTAAATTGGAGACGTAGCTCAAGGGTGACGATTTCTGTCCATATGTGCTTAGGTAGGAATTTATGATATCGAAGGGGTATGGTTAAGCAATAAATATTGCATAACTAAAATTCGTTATAATGATAAATTAAGATAAGGGCAAACTTAATTTAAGAAGTTTTCTCAAGCAAAAGATCTTTCGTATGAGCGATTCTTTCACAATATAAGCATTTAACATTACTAACACATGGTATTAAGATTAAAATGTTGTATCAACACTTGGCTAAAGTAGTAATCGTAAATGAATTAATTAAGTTATGTCAAAACAATCTTTTCAGTACAGTCAGTGTCTCCAGCAGACTTGATAAATTAATTGTAAATAATACCTCAATATAATTTTTTAAATCGATTTCGTTTCAATACAACAGACTAAGTTTACTTACTACTAACATAACGATTAGGACTTGTAAGCATAATTTTATTATAAAATCTCAAGTAATCAACAAACTTATCAATAGCAGATGACTTTAAAAAGTTGCTTTTATTATCACATCACAATATGAGAAAGGTGAAAGTGTGAGTACTACATAATAAATCTCTGGAAAAACTTTCAAAATGTGATTTCTACTTTGAGTTCCAAGATTTCAAGCTTTTCTGAGTCTCTGTAAATTAATCCTTAGCACCAATCTTGAGCTATGTAAGACATATTTAATAATAATAATTAATCCTACTACAACTAAATGAGTCCTGTACCTTAGATTAATGAGTCTTAACAAAATCTTATAAAGCTCATAAAGTTAATTTTTTCATTTCTTCCATTAAGATAGCCATAGTAAAACCACAAAAAGCAATAAGAACTACTAAAATTTTAATTTTTGGACTAAAAAAGGTTTTATATCATGTCTAAGCATGATTTTTTAGTAATTGCCTAAACCATTCCAACAACTTGTCTAGAAAAGTTAATTTAACTCTCTCGTATTTTGAATCCCAAATTAATAATTTCATTTACCATGAAAAATTTAAGTAAATCGCATGCTTATAAAGTCCTTTGAAAATTTTAAAAATGTTTTACAATTCAACTTGCCCAGTTTTAAGCAAAAAATTTGAAAAAACCCATAAATTCGGTGTAAAGATTTTAGCTCGCAAGAATAGGAATGATGTAATGCTAGAAATGAATATGTAGTCACTAGCTTCATTATTGACATAACATAAATTTAACAATAGGATTTGATAATTACCAACTAAGCTTCAGGAAGTTGAGTAAAAGCAAGTTGTACAACTATGGGGAAAATATAATTGAGTCAACTCATTATCAGCTTTATAACTTTATATATAGCAACGATTACCCAAAAAAAAATATGTTGCATAGTAAAAAGCGTTCAGACATTACCTCTGAACAAAAGAAGGAAAATGAGAAACAAAAAGTCATGCTCGAACCAATTTATTCCCTGTCATCAAGCATGCTTGAAAAACGCTTGAAAGACCAAGAGGTAGAACTCCTTGATACAATGAAAGTATTGAGATTCAACCCAGAATACTCAACGATGTGGAATATAAGAAGGGACCACTACCTTAAGAAATTTCATTTGTTAGATGATATAGAAAGAGCTCTCAACAAACTGCAATCACTGTTATCACAGAATGATTTGACTATCGGAACCCATACTATGTCAACTAGATCACTCAATAACGTTACTAAGCAAGCAACTTGTAGCAACGAACAAACGCTCGAAACGAATCCGACTGACCCTTCGTGTATTAATTCAAACAGGCAAGAAATTTTGACTCTGCAAGGTCTGATTAAGCCACTAGTTTTTAATCGATACAAATACATATAAATAAACCCTTTAGATATATATATCGTATCAAATTTTAAAAACAATTGAAAATAAAATATTATATCAAACCCCTAAACAATTGATATATTTACATACAATGGTCCAAAAATTTACCGTTTTCAGATGATTGGAAAGAAAAAAAAGCCGAGATAGCACAAGAACTAAATTCTGAATTGGAGCTAATAAGTAAAACGCTGCCGCGGTTTGCAAAGGGTTATTGCTTATGGTTTCAAAGAAAATGGATTATAAATCAATTATTTATAAGAAGGTGCAAATGATCAGACTATCAAATTTCATAATGCTAAATCTTTTGTTACAAACGATATTATCAAATGCATATCACTTCACTTACCATATACTACGATCATAACTAACTATAACCGTACATAACTTTATAACTGATTACAACAACAAGTAACATTACAAAATTATAAAAGATGTTTTACCTATATGATAATGTTTTTTAGCTGGCTTGATGATAATCAACTGAACATAGAATTAGATCTTTGCTTTAAATTCTTGAAGCTTGACTCTCGAAACTTTCACTGCTGGCATTATCGTATATTTCTATGCTCACTAAAATCTGAATTATCCAAAATGCTAGGTAACACTGAGCTATTTTAAACACCAAATTTGCAAAGAATAAGCTATTTTATCTCTAAAAAAAATTAAATACCTTTCAATTAGGCAATAGGGAGCAAGAAATACACGATATAAATCAAAACTTTAGTGAACAGTTGATTAACTTGAACTTGTCCAACTATTCTGCCTGGTTCTTAAGAACAACCTTACCAAATACACTACTCGAAATAGAATCCGAATTAAGCTGGGTTAGACAGGTATCATTACATATGATAAATTATTAATTACTTGCTAATAATTCATATGCACTTGAACACTTCAAACAAAGGAATCAGAGAAAGTCTTAAGCTCAAAAACATTAACCTTTTTTATAAAAATTCGTACCCTTTTATGTGATTATTTATGTTTTCCAAATATTAAATTAGGGATTGTTTACCGAACCTGAAGATCAAAGCCTGTGGCAATATTATGATTGGCTTATATTCAACAGAAATACAAACGATATCAAGCCAATACATTGCCTCATTGAAAGTTCTCTACGATATTTTATAATAACATTTTCTAAACCATGCAAGATAATGGAGGAGAGTTCTTCTGTAATATTATATAGCTTATTTCGAGGTAAGGAATTTTTTACAAATAATTGCACTTAAAAATTACCTTTGCTTAAAAATTTACGGACTTGTCTTAAAATTTCTAATGGGATTTCTTCCATTATCTAAAACATACTTTATGAAAATAAGCTTCCAAATAATCTTAACTTAATGACACCATATTCAAATAAAGCTGAAATATTGAAACTTAACAGCCTTTGAGTTGGAAGGGAGTTGGGAACCATTACATAAGCAAGATTATAGTTTATCATCTAATACAAGGTAAATGTTTTCTAAACATGATACTCTGTATTACTTTAAGCTTGAGTTGTATGCCGAAATATTGACTATAGGATTAAGCTACCAAGGCAATCTCTTGATCCTATCTGGACGTTTCATATAAAGTCAATCTCCTCTATAAAAAATGAATCTTGCATATTTTGGTATGTTTCATATATATAGACTCAAGTTGTAATAATTTTTTAAACTATCACATTAGTTTTGTAGTAGCTCCAATGCAATAAGATAGATTACAATCTTTTCTGAATAATGTTATAAGCCCATAACCAAGTGCTATTGATAATTTTCATTTAATCTAAGCTAAGTTTGTTCATCTCTATTTCGAAGCCCATTTAAAATGTAAACATCTACATTATTATTTATAGCTCCAATGGTCACTGGGACATCTTATACGATATTTACTATAAAACAAATATTATCACCGCGCCAAATATCAACCCTAAAAACTTAAAATTTAAAACTAGTTGGATTAATCCAGATAATATCAACCTAAAACTTTCGGGAACTAGCTTATTTAATTATAATTCCTTGAATCAAACTGTCTTCCCAGACATTCACCACTTCACTTGGAATACAGGATTCAAGGTTACACCTAAGATAATAAAAGACGAAATTTCGATCCTCCAAGAGCTACTTGAACTTGAGCCTGGCTGTAAATTTGCCTTGTTGACTATGTTAGCCCTTAATATCTATTCAAATATCATAAGTTTTAAAATTTTTATCAACCTTAGTAGATATATTGCCATACCTACTTACTTGCTCCCTACTTTGGTTTACTTCCATCCCAATATTAGGTTTAGCATATTTTAAGCTATCTATAAATACTATATTCGTACTATATGGGAATAATAATTTTGCGATAGCTTAAAACTAAAAAGTAAACGCTATGAAATGCTATTGAACTCAATTTTATTGAAAATTACACACTCTTCGAGTTTAGTGCAAAAATGAATTCGCTATTTGAAGAATTTGAAACAAGAAACTATGAGCTATTATCTGATATTGATCCTATTAGAAAGCCATACTACCAAGAAAAATTACTTGAGAGTCTGCTAAGGTAGTGTTGGCTAAAATATGATATTCGTGCCGCTCTTAACTTTCATGAAACTTACAAATTTTAAAATACCAATTATAATATATAAACACATCACAACTATAGCATCAACATCTATTGTTAATTTATAAAGCTCTTTTACTTTCATAAATTTTAACAGTTTTTGAAACAACCTGAAACCCAAATATATTTTTTATATAAATTTTAGCAATCAAATAATTAAAGGCGACGTTAAATTTGATTCTCAGAATCTCCACCTTGTAAATTTGTTGCTATCAAAATTAGGCTACTATGTTAAAAAAATAGATTTATCAGATTGCCAACTAACATCAAAGTAAGTGTTTTATCCATTATACAAACCTCAGAGAAAATATATATCAATAATATATTATTACAGCTCTTTATTTGAGCTAAAATATTCTCATTTTTAAGCCATATATTTTTTGACAAGCTAAACAATTTGATTAATATAAATCATACCTTTATTTACAGCAACCTTGATTCCCTACAATTGTTCATGGCACCATGCTTAGAGGAGCTATATCTATCTAAAAACTCTTTCTCAAATTTCCCAAGCATTTTGAGCTTTATGAGCAATTTTTCACAACTTCATATGTAATTTTATGAATGACCTTGCAAAATTCGTTTTTTATTGTTAAAGAATATATATAAATTATCAGCTTTATATTAAGTTGATAAAAACATTACTGAAACTCTGTTAACTTAAATTACAAAATATACTTTTGATTCATATTTATCATTTTTTTTAATTTCCAGTTTGGATCTTTCAGATAATCCTTTTTCAATGCTAGATGATTCGATAAACTCTCAGCCTTCTATAGATCGGAAATTCCAAAGAATTAGGTAAAATAGCTATGCACTGCTTTCAACTTTGAAAGTTTCCAAAAGCTTATATCCAAACCTAATCTAGAGTTACTTTTTAGAAAATTGTCGCTTATTTATGAATTATTCTTCACCAAGTATCAAATTTTTATCTTCTTTTCAATAAGATAATAACCTCGAATCATACTTGGATTGCTTTATTGCAGTAAAATCAGAATTTCTAATTGCCCTCTTGTAAGCCAGCTTATAGATGAGCCTAACCTATTCCTAAAACAATTCCAAATCGAATATAATGCAGAAAAAAATTTCGTTACATTATCACCTCTTTGTTATTAATATTGTTTTCAACACAAATTTATATAATTTTTTCAGTAATGAAAATACTGATTAGATCGATCATAAATCTGATTCAAGGAGTTGAATAGTATTTTTTCAAAATACAAACAACACTTATGACTGTTCTAAATTCTGTGTATTATATATTATCTTGTTACTAAGTTTAATAATATCCAATAGACTTCTTTGATAAAGTTTTTAATTAAAATTTACTAGATTTGCTTTTTTCCATGACATAGCACGATTAAAACTTCTCAATCAAAATTTTCAAGAATCTTTAAAAAACTGGGATAGCATTATCTATTGGGCTTTGAGTTTAAACTCCGAGTAAAACACTCTCATAAACAGCTTTATTACTATTAAAAGCTTGTAAACAAGCTAGAGTCTCAATAATAATTTGAATGCTTTTGAGCTATATTCTTAAGCTTTTAATTCAAACCTAAAAGCTAACTTTTATAAATAAGCAACTAACAAATTATAAACTCGAAGTGAATCAAATTTCATGCCTTACATATGCTTACGAAATCATTTTAAACCCCTCGATAAATGGACTTAGAAAAATGATCATAAAAAGTAAAGATAAGGTAAATTTGTTGTGCACACTTTCTCTTGAGCAAGGAAAATTGCATATATAATACTAATTGAAAGGCTCATCTTCGATGAGTTAAACATAGGATGCCCTTAATTTTTATCAACTTTGCATGATTTCATATTGTTATACACAGTATCTTATCATACATCAAATTAGGAAATAAGCAGCCTCACTACATGATCTTTTAATTCCTTGTAGTACTGACAGTACAGTAGTTTTGTTAGAATCTTGTCAGTTTTATTATTCACAATATTGAATACACTGAAAAATTTATACATAAAGAAGTAAAAAATTTACACTTTCTGTTGAGATAGTTGCTAAAAAATTATTAACAGATATAAATTACTTTTAGTGAAATAATTGAGTAAAATACAAATTATCTTATGCATTGAATCAATTCAATATTTGTATTTATAACAATTCAAAACTTTGAGCAAATTGGACTCTATGCTTAAATAAAAAATATACAGAAAAAAAGCGAATTCATCTCTATCCACCCCATTGCTTTACAAATCTGAATATATCACTATTGTTATTAACATATTTGATAAATTGTTTTAGTTTTGATGTAATTTTCTTTTCAAACAGCAGAGTGAATGATAATACATTTTGTATTTTTTCAATGTAGTTGATAATACAATATTTTAAAAATAATGTCTTATTTGCATTGAATGTAAATTTTTTCATGGTGCTATTTAGCAACTCCTATACAATATTGAAAACCAACATTTATTATAAAATTCGCTATAAGCCTAATTAAGGATTCTTTAAAAACCATTTCCACCAAACTAATCTTGCCCTATAAAATATTTAGATCAAATAATTTATTAATTCATACTCTTAATATGACTATCTCTCGGGCACAAAAAAGATCAAGCTTAGCTAAACAAGAAAAGAAATTTCCAATTGTGAAAAAAAAAAAGGTCGATAAAGTTACTTTTTTTGGATACTCATTTTGGGCATGGTTGATTTTATCATTTGGATCTCTCCTCTGGTTTATTTTTACCACACCACACCCTGATAAAGTATTAACGCATTTTATGATAAATAAATAAGTATTACATAGAGTATTAATCCTACATTCAATGGAATATTATTCAATTGAGTATGACTTGAAAGATTAAATATCAATTTAAGATCGAGTTATTTTTTCTTGCTATTTAAATCTTGTAGGAATTCGTAAATGATCAATCTTTTATAGATGGTATTAACTCGATTGCCAAAACATTTACCGCAAGGCCCTCGAATTTTTTTAATGTAAGAGTAGAATTCTAACTAGAGACTTATATATTACTGATTAGAATATGGCTTGATGAAACTCTTTAGGGGACAACATTTGGACAAGTTAAGAAATCTATTGGTACAAACTACGTATCACAAGACATTCTAACTTTTGAAATTTGCTTGAATACAATTACAAGCATACCATTAAATTATAGCGCAGCTGAGTTATTTCCCCAATGTTATGATAATTCAGTTAGTTTGCAATCATGATATAATTGAAATTAGGATTATCTTTCAATTATTTTATTGCCAGACAATAGAGTCAGACCATAACTGTTATGGGAGTTGGGCAGTTGCTCCTGTTTCAGCTTTTAACAATGCCATTTGCCAACTATTTTCCCCTTTGCCTGCCCCATATTCACCTAAAGTTAGCATTCAGCAAGTTCTATCTTGCCTTTATGACAACCATATCTGCCATAATGGAGTCGATGTGGCTAAAGTTTATGAGTTTATGTTCGAAATTGGGCTAGTTGAGGAGAGTTGTTTTCCCTATGAAGGTTCTATCCATAAAATATAAAAAATCAATTTCATTCATATGCCAGATTTCTTTGATTTTAATTCGACATTTAGCTAATCTAATATACAAAATTGGACATTCGAGAGCTTACTATGCTTTTTTTATCTTTCAAATTTATATATCATACTACCCACTTTTTCCAACATTCAACTTAGGTTATGATGTACCATGCTCCAAAATTTGTAAAAACAGCACCTCTTTAAGACCATACTCAATTTGCACAACTCGGAATGAGCATGATATTATGAAGTAAATAAATCACAAATCTTTAATACATTAGATGCTTATGAATTTACATAGCTCAACTTATAAATTATCAAATTTTACAGCCAAATATACTCAGTAGGCCCCGTGGTGGTTTTAATACCCCTTTTTAAAGATTTCTTCACTTACTCTAGTGGAATATATGAGGTGTGAAGAACAAAATGAATCTTAGAGAATCAACTCATGCGAATTTTCCTTTCTCTTTAGCCACTGAGAGAATCATATTTGTTAACTAATGGCAATTCATACTTTAATCATGCCGTTAAAGTATTAGGTAAAGCATCATATTCAGTTTACTATAGTTTTATATCTAGTTCGCAATGTATTTCACTGACACAGGATGGGGAGAAGAAAATGAAACTCCATATTGGCTAATCGAAAATACCTGGGGTCCAGATTGGGGTAGATATTATATCCACAAAAGCTTACTACTAAATATACATCATTTTTTGAATCACACATATATATTTTGAAAATCATAGGCCAAGGTGGATATGCAAAACTAAGCCGACGATTTTTCAATAGACACATTTCTTATGGCACTATAGCTTATCCAAGTAATCCTAAATAATTTTACTCTTGTACTAGACACCCTTTCTAAACTTCATCTTTATGAACTCAGCTGCAATGCACGATGAGAGTAAAAGTAATTCTAATGAGGAAATGAAACTTGAGGACAACAGTTCCTCTGATTCATGAAATATCATAGTGGATCAAAAGACAGCTCTTAGAACATTTTATTTAGATAACAATTAACGATATAAGATCTTAAATTGATGAAAAACACCCATTTAAAATATCTCAACAAACACAACTTTATACAGCTTTAATTACTTTTGCGTCAAGCCTATCAGTCAATTTACTCTACGATTTAACCAAATGATATATACTAGACAATAGGCACATATTAAACTGTTTATAAACTATACTATTACCAAAGTTAACAAACAATAGCTTAAATCGCATCAGTTATTTGTCTATCATTTCAAACAATACCAAAGAATAACATTTCAGGTTAGGCCTCTGGACCCTTCCTCACTAACACTTTATAAATCATGAAATAAAGTAAATTGAAGTTTTCACATATTATTAAAACTATTTTTAATTTATTCAAAACATATAATCTCACAGCTCTTTTCTTTTTAGTCATTTTTGTTACAGCAAATAAAAATAGTATAAATTTGAAGTGCAGAATATAACTAAATTTAATGTTTTGAAGCACCACATATATATTATATATGAATACTCTTAAATAGAATTAACTAAACTTGACATTTTAAAGTAATTGTTTTGTGAAAATAGGTAAGCTTGAAATGCTTATTTCAAATATATAAATATATACAATCGAGTAATTTGAATCTAGTTAAAACAAGTCAAATATTGCTAATTATCACTCCTAATTGATTCAAACATTTCAGTATTGTTATTAGAAAGTTAGTTTACTATTAAGCTTGACAGATATGACAAGATTTCTATTTAATAATTATACATCTGTCTCGCGCTTGAATAAGATAGTTGCCATTCAATAAGTATAGTGTCTACATGAGAGAAAAATTGAAATGTTTCTTTAACAAGCAAGCTTTAAAATTTATGATTTTTTTATTAGTATGTAAATTATATTAGTTTTGGCTCATTATACACACTTAATTGTATGAAAGTGTAAATAGTAATATAACGAAATTATTTTTATATTTGTGAATTGGAATTACAAAATCTATGATCTCCTATTTTCAAAAAAAAAATTTCTCCAGATTTGTACCGTTTTTTGTAGAGTAATTTAAGCAAAGAATTTGAATTTTTTCCTCAAAGAAGTGGTTTCTATGTTTATCGGATACAATATTTATATATATATACCTCCAACTCCCCCCAAAAAGTAAAAATGTTCTACTTTGGCATTATATGACTTTTATGGAGCTGATTCTTGTCAATTCTTGATGCCAAATTATTCGCAATTTAGCTAGTGAATTTTAATGCTTGAACTGGAAAAGGAGCATTTAAACTTTCAAAATCTTGTATGGCAGCGTCAATACTATATAGGTTAGTTGAGGTTTTAATGAATTTGGTCATTAAGAATGAGCTCACAAATGTTTAAATTGCTTGTTATCAATTTGAGAAATGATAAACATGGTTCTCTTATGATTGGAGTTTTCCCATCTAAAATGATTCATTTTTTTTAATAATTATTTATACTATAATTTATTAGGTTGCTGTGATTACCTAAAGTAACATCGTTAATAACAAGATTTCATGTGACAGATGCACCTATATTTTGAATCATATATCTTGTGAAACAAATTTAAAATTTCAGCTTGTGTTTACTGGATATTATCTTAATTCAAAATAGAATTACTAATGGTCATTATAGTTAGAACTTTTATATAACAAAATTTAGCTGTTCTTAACAAATATTAAATTTATATTTAACTTAAAACAAATGGATAATGAACTAAGAAACTTGATAACAAAACTTGATGTATGAAATTAACTAGCTAGAGAAAATTGAAAGTTGTTATGAATTGAAACTCAGGACATGTGTCTTGAAAAAATCGGAGTTCAAAATTTGGTATTTTTCTATATAGAGGCTATTGTTTACATTTACTGTAGCAATTTTTGCTTCGTGGAGCAATCTGCATACTCATGCTTTTTAACTGATAATATAGATTCACAATACAGAAAGAAGGTGTTTCTACTTTTAGCATTTAGCATCTTTATAATTGCTTATTTTTATTGCTATTTTGATTTAGGTGTGCTTGCTATTTAAATAAATTGATAATGTTCAGAATAACACAACAAGGTTTATAACTGATGAATTTTGTTTAGGAATCTATTAAAATAATATATACATAATCGTATATTGCTATAATATATAATGGGAAATTATAGGTAAATATGAAATTAAAATGTTGAACCTATGAAAAATTTATATAGAATTTTAATTTAACATACTTATAAAACAAGTGCTGTAGTAACAATTTTTTAAACAAATTCGTTCCGCATAAGCATACTTATGCAAGTATCTATGTCTAAGATACCCTTTACATTTTATAACACATTTTAATCAAGAGTAAATGTGAAACAAAATTAAGTAAAGCTAAAATATACAAATTTAATACACAAGATCCTATACACAAAAATTGTTTCACACAATATATATGACAAAATAAATAGAAGCAATAGTTTATACTAAACGTAATATAAGTTGCATTACATATATAACAATGTCATAAAATTCACATGCTTAACTATATTCTAAAATTTGCACACCTAACTACGTCGTAAAATTTTAATACTCATAATATCATAAAAGTTTTACATTCGTCAACAAACAAATTGTTTTATCTATATAGCACAAGTATGTTTAAAGCTATGAACACACAATAGCACATTTTAATATCCCCCACGCAAAGAAAACAAAATAACACACAGTAAGTACCAGAAAACAGAATATGCTAGGTACACTAACTTACTAGCATACACACAAGAGAACAGCTCAATGCTAGATAACCTAACATAATCAAGGTAGAACACAAACTAATACCAAAGAGAGATATGAATTATAGTTTTACAAAAAAAAAACTAAAAGAAGTGAAGACCACAAATAACAAGAAATAACAGAAATTCTTGAACAAAATGGCCCACAATTTGGAAAGAGTAAAACTCCCACAATACCCTCCTAAATTCAAGAATATCCGAAACAAAACAGACACGAAACTATGAACTAATGAAAAAGGAAACATAGGAAGAAGAGAGATATATATGGGATATAATATTTTTCTAAAAAAAAATTTTTGCTTTTAATTCATCCTTTTTTTTTCCCTCCCATTCCCTTTACAAGTTAAGCCTTAGTATAATGAAGCCTTTGGCCCCCAAGTATATTTCTCGATCGATATTAAAGTGTTACGTATTTCGCGGGCTAGTTTAACATTCTTTAATTATGAAAATTCTGAGATAAAAAATAAAAATAACCCAACTTAACTATACGTCGTCATACGCTATAGTTAGTGATATTTAGCCTATAGAGAGACGCTAGCATAAATCAACTACTCCCTGTGCTTAGCCCTAAGATATAACACACTTACACACGTTACACACAACAACAACACACACGCAGTTGCTTAAACACCAGCAAAAACAGATAAATAATTACAGCACACACAGTAACAAGTACACAACATTGCACACAATGACACGTAAAATAGTCAAGACAAACGCTACTAGCAAGCTTATGAAGGAATACTTATTGATAGCAACAATATGTCATCCTACTACTGGTAGGAATTAATAATTAAAGTTTGTAGTACTTTATTTAGATTATTAACAATTTTATCACAGAAATTTAACAAGATAACAGCTACTAAAGTAAAATAACATTTAAGATTATGACTTAATAGCTACTTAAATTCTAGTTTTACATATAAAATTAATACACCAGAGAATGCAATAAATTATTGTTGCCTATCATGCTTATTGCATTCATCTTATTTTAAAGCTTTAATGGTTGATTAAAGATTACTAATTTTTAAAATTACGCTAAAATTTTAAAATATCATAACCCAAAGCAGCATCCAAGATGTTGAAATCAACTACTACTTTGTGTTATTTCATTTTTCCAAACTCTATTTATACGTATACCTCATTGATATTTATAAAAGCATTTATATCTAGCTAGCTAGTACTTTCATCATAGCTCGTGTTATACATTCTTCCTCCCCTCTTTGTTCTAATTCTTCAATTTATGTTGTTGTTTTGAACTTGGTATAAAGATATAACCCATACATAACAAATTTATATAATGTGATCATAAAATATTCTTTTTTCTGAAGAGAATATATTACTCCTAAAAGGTTTAAACTAGGTAGAAATCTGATAACATTCCTAGTAATGTATAAAAGTAAAACAGGCAAAACACTCTTAGCTCATATAAAAAAGTCTTAGCATAAATTTGTTTTTCACATTGCTCCAATTTTCGAAAATGAACAAATAAATAGACGTCATTTTTAACACTTTTTTTGTACACATGTCCGAAACTTGGCCTTTAGAAGATACTTCATCAGAGATCTTATCGAAGCTATAAAGGGATCGAAAGGTAAAGAATCTATAAATTTTTAATTCGTCTATATCCAATTTTGGTTTCTACAAAATGAATAAGCTTAAATTTGCGTTTGGATGATAAGGAATATTTGTATATATCTATATAATACACATATATACACAATTATAGTCATCTACAGACACACAAACACATATGTTAATCTCCTTAGACACCTCAAAAAATTTTCAAAAACTTAATGTGATCAATCCGCAATAAGCAGACTATATGTTAAACACACTACGTGTTCTATTAGCGTTTTAGTACATGACAAAAGTTTTTATTTGGGATAATAATTTTTCGTTCGAGATTAGAAATCTAATTAAAATAGTGACTTGGTTATATTTAGTTATGAAATCTAGTTGTTTTTCAAACACCAATTTGTTGTGTTTGAATTATTTTCTCGATACACTAAATAATTACCAGTTACTTTTAGGAGACTGATTTATTACACTTGAATCATAAAGATGAATTGTGTTAGTCTCAGGCATGCTTACAGTGAGTTAATACTCTACACCCCTGGCATTTTAAAATTCACTTCTTTATATATACTACTGAGATATTTTAGGATACATTTTCCTTACCACTAATTAAAATAGCTAAACATCTCTATAAATTAGCGTTGCGCACAACTAAAAAGCACACGACTACATAAAGTAAACCAACCAGTTGAAACAATTTACACACACACATATTATATTTATACGTATATATGTACAAAGTATTCCAACTATTTAGATTTAATACCCAATTGAAAATTTTATATATACCTACACAGCAACGCTCAGTATGTACAACAAAAAATATTTAAATATAAGTTATTGGCTATGTACTCTACTCTTTTTTACACATCTTGCGCGAAAACAAATTATAAGAAATTCATCCTCAACTCCCTAATTTATGGAGCAAAAAATAATGCTGATTGATACATGAGTTACGAATAAATGGCTATGCAACAAGTACTAAGTTTCAATGTAACACATTTCTATATTTATGTAAACATAGGGCAACAAGGATCGATATGAGAGTATAATAATTTAATTGTAATGGATAAAGCCTTAACCTCACCTTGCTTGGGAGGTTTAGGGTTATTAAAATGTTTTAACTATGAAATCTCCAGAATGAGACTAAACAGGCTCATAAACTCATAGCTTAAACTCTTTGAAAGAAAACATTTCTTGATTGAGAAATACAAAATAATTTACATGTTGATTGTATTGATTTTTAGAATTCAATACTGAAATAATACACATAAAACCCCGTAAACATTACAATATACTATATTTTTTTTTTAGCCTCGACAACCCACGAGGTAAACCCGATTACCATCAAAAGCAATTATCATAAATGAGGCATCCTAACAATGATAAATTGCGCATTAAAGGTAGTATTTCACCATCTGAATTACAAGATGATGCACCCTACACTTCATCAATACCTTTCCTAGGCAATTCACAGAATATACAATGGACTGATGATGACGATAACTCCAGGTTAGGATCAACCGAAATTGTCCACGATAAATTGAAGACTCCAGAGATTTCAATTGTATCGGAAACTATATTTAACATGGATCAAAGGTCAAATCTTAAAGAAGACTATAGTCAACAAATAATAGCCAAAGAGACCTCCCACTCCGATTATCATCAGGATGATGATAAACTCACAATTCAACCTCATATCTCTACAAGTCAAAAGAATTCAGATTTCAATGTATCCTCAATGCCCAAAACATCTCAAACAATGGATTTTTCACCCTCACTGCTTTCTCAAGATCTCGACATAACACAACTAGCAACAATTTCCACATCTTCAACCAATTCACCGTGTCAAACAAATAAACCTATACACAGTTATGAGAATTTGAATGAAAGTGTATCTACCACATTCCCTGCATTCAAATTTCAGAAAAATAAGATTAAATCACTGTTAAGATCACCTTCACATCACTCTTGTCAAAAAGTTGATGACGAGGAAGCTCGAAGCGAACGCTTACTGGCGACACTATATGGATCGGTCCTAACCGGGGACTACCCAAAGTATTGTTATAGAAAATGGTCTTTATATCGATCCAAACCTCAGTATTCAAGTAGATATCAGCTCATTCGATCACCGATTAAATCTGATAATGATAAACTTGGGAATGAAGCTGATAGAAAACTTTTAACACAAGAATATTTCACTTCCAAATCTTCAACTTATACACACAACTATCTTGGTCACCCAACTAGCAGAATGACATACGATGAATCACATCAGGTTAGCTTATTATATATACTTCTCTAGATTTTTAATTATAAATGATTCTACATTCTTACTATGCAATTATGGGAATTTAGCGATGGAAAATTATTGCTCGAAGCAAACTTCTTTTAAATTTTTGAATTGAATTGACATTGGGGCATCTACAAAAGAACTAAATAAATTATAGAAACCTTCTCACTTGGCTCATGCAACTGAAACACAATTTTTCTTAGTTTTTTAAGACAAAAATCTATAAATACTTTTATATTAAAACCTAATACTATACACTTTTATATATATTACCCAAAATTAAGAACCACATAATCATTTCCCCTTTCTCCATATTAAACTCAAATCCGCTAATTAGACTTTTAATATACACATTCTATCCTGAAACCACTTAGATCTTTATTTCATTCTCATTTATATAAGAATATACCATCCTATACTTGAAAAACCTGCCAACATCTTCAAAATAAATGCAATATTATAGACTTTCTTTAATACTGATTCTTGAAACCTTATTCTTTGAATTAGGATGACTCAACATTAAGAAACATTCCTATTCGCTCTTCTATTTACCAAGTTAATGACAATAAGGATGCAGCTGTACATACATTAGACGAAGAAGTGTCTTCTAGCTCCTCAACCATTAACACAGACAAATTCCACTCAGTCAAGAAACACCGCTTGAAAAAGAAATTACATCTTGCTAATGAAAAGGGACGTTCGAAAGGAAGAGGGAAGAATGGAGAATTGCTACCAACTGGTGTCTTCTTTTGGAAAGATTCTTATGTAGCAAATTGGTTCGATTCTAAGAAGAGGAAGCAATTCAAAGTTTCTTTCAAAATCTCAGATCATGGTGATCAACTAGCACTTGAATTAGCTACCCTCGCGCGTGAATTAAGAACTTTAAGTTATGACCAATTAATCAAACACTACAATAAGAGAAACACCCTCCAAATTTCTTCTCAGCTAGATGAACAAGAAGCTCCTAGCTTAGGTGATGCTTCATCAACAACAATTCCCATAAATAGTGAATCCTCGATTTCTTTAACAAACAGTTTCTACAATGTGAACGTAGATAATAATAAATCTGAATCTACAAGCACTATAGAGTCAAATCCGAAACAATCTACGTATACGAATGCTCAAAATTCAGATTTCAGGTCCGAAGGCAAAACAAGCCCTTCTTTAACCCCACAGGTTAGTTTACAACCTCAATTAGAGCTAAGAAGGACACTAACAGCCCAATCTGGAATGAGTTACTCACCAACCTTGAAACAAGCACATTCTCCTAATTTAATTAGCAAACATTCACCACAATCGAGGAGAACACATGTGCTCGAGCCGAGAAGAGGACAAACAGGAACTCATACCTTTGAACCTAAAGAAACTGATTTAAATGATGCATATGATTTGACCACATCAAGAAACAGTCCCATCACTTACTATAATTCATATACATTAGATAGATATCACAATTCAAATTATGGGCTAATTAAAAACTCGGTAGCAAAAAGTCAAGCCCTAACAGATAACCAAAATATAACAGATGATGAAACAACACTAGAAAGTTTGATTACAGCATTTAATAGAGATTTCGAAGGCACTCAGAATATCGAAAAGTTTAATGATGACCAAAATCTCGAGGGTAATACAATTTCAGAATATGGCGAATTAGAACGACTCCTTTTACCAATTGATAACAAAGATGATAATTCTCATCCTATAAACCTTTAATTATATAGAACTTAATATTATTTAGCCCATAAAATTTATAAGTCAACAATTTAACAAACTGATGACTACTAACACACAACCGAAGTCCCCATATATTACCTTCACAAAGCTCCACTCAGTCAATCAAAAAATAAGACATAATTTATTATTTTATACCAACTCGTCCATAGTGAGTTTACAACACCTCAATCCTAGAATACAACCATACTATGTGATTCTCCTCACTTGAAAGCAATCTAAGATTAATTTTTCATAGATTAACACCTCATCTCATGCAGCTATACTCATTCTTTTTATAACAATTAGTACCACCGTAAATATATACATACAAGCATTCTGTATTTATACATTTTGTTACTATCCATTATGATAATCTGAATAATTCATTTCTCTGGCTCAATTTGTTTAGAATTAAATTTACAACCTCAATACCGCTCGCGTTTACCGATGTTTACACAGCTTACATACACCCCACTTCATCCTAACCCACACAAAAATTATTCTTCTGTAATCATTTCAATTTTTTACTCTTTGAATTTATCCGCGATATATTATTCATTGAATCTTGAGATCACATTATTACCTATTTTTAATTAAATACAACCTACATAAAATTATATCTAATACGCGAATAATGCGATCCATTTATATAAAAGCACGGAGATATTAATTTTATTAACAAAATTTTCACCTAAGAATGAATATTTATAATCTAAATTTCATCTAAAGTTACTTTTCAAATTCAAATAGTGAATAAAGGATTTTCAATAAACTTTAACATACAAATATTTTTTATGTAAGATATCTTTTTAAGTTGAAATACCAACTCTAAATGACTTTCATATTTTACATACTTCTTTGAATTCTTTTAATCTCTTTTTGAAATTTGGCAAATATTTTTTTTGCCTATTTATTGTCAAAACAATTAATTTAAGAGGACACATACCAATATATATACACATATCTGCCCAATTGAATTTTTCAGATTTTTATTTAAGTAATGCATAATAAACGAAACTTTGCTAATATAATTTCAATATGATTTAATCTCAATGTATTTCATAATACTAATTATTTATGTTTTACAAGTTTCTAGAACTTCTTTTAAGATCTTAGACATAAAATATGTTTATGTTTTAAAGATACATGTTATATAAAGTTTTTAGATTATCTCAGCTAACCTATATGTATAGAGCAAGGCTATGTGGATATAATTTATTTTTACATGCTTTCACCAAACATAAATAACTAACTACACACTTATAACATCAGATTTCATTTAAATAAACCTTTTACACATCCAAAGGATTTTAAATATTTCGAGCATACTGAATACAAACACACATATTAGACACTATACTCACACATATAAACTAACAACTCGTATGGATTAACCAAAATTTTGCCCAACTTTTTTATTTTCCTTTTCGCAAGGTGCATATAACATCATTTAATTATGTTTTTAGGCTGTATTAATTTCTAACCATTTTAATTAATTATTTTCTTAAAATACAGACTTAACTAGTCTATTTTTTATATTTTCCCTCTTTTAGTCATACGTTGACAATTCTATTAAATTCAAATTAATTTTAATTTAGGAAAATTATGCTTCAGGAAAAAGTACTAATATAATCTAAAGATAATTAATTTTGATCATTTTATCCAAGTACATGTTTAAGGGTATAAATCAAAATCGGAGATAAACATATATATATAACCACTTGACCATAAACATGGATATGGGACACACATGAAGACAACTAGCCTAAACAAACATTTTTATATAGTTATCTATACATTACTCACAAATTATTGATGAGCATATTTCTTCGTTTACAATTACATTTATAAAGCACTTTTCTATTGCTTTTTCTTCTTAACACTCTTGAATTTATGTACGTATCATATACATAGCCATACAAATTGAATTGAATAGATTAGCAAATATATAATGGTGGCCCTAAAGCAATGAACTATATTCACTCTTTATCTATCAAGCTTGCCTGTGTCTACGCAATTTACATACTCACCCTACTCCCATCCGCTCATACACTCACAACCATTCTTATATATATATTTTATTAGATAATATGCAATTATTGAGAACGACTGTTAACATTTTTTCACTTTAAAAATATTATTTCTTCTTGTATTAAAAATACAACTCTGATTTTAATAAACAATTTATTTCTTGGCTTATATAGAAAGGACAAACAAAAACATATATTAAATCTCTATCACCAATTTTAGAAAAAATTAACAACGCCATTAGAAGCTTATTTGCAAGCAATAAAATAAATATCGAGGCTGTCACTTGAAAATTTCTTTTTTAATAAATTTTTGCTAGAATTAATACTTTTTTTTAATTTTCATGACAATTTGCACATTTTCCCCATCCCTTTTTAAATCACCCTCCCAGATCCTTCCTGTAATGATAAAACACACTTGAAAGAATTTAACCGCAGTTATTTTTCTTTTCAGATCATTTTTAAAAAAAAACCTTAAATTATTTAAAGCAATAAATATAATTGTGTTACACTTATAAATTAGGCAATGTTATATATGTCATTTATACATATATTATCTTCAAGAGATACATGAAAATTAAAATATTCTTGAGGTTGTGTATCAACTAAATAAATGAAGAAAATTAATTACACTAATTTATCATGTATCTAAACTGCTTTATAAAATATAAGCAAAAGAAAATATTATATAAATTAGTTTCCTAAAATTATTTATAATTAATTGTACCTATAAGTTGTATGTTAAAAGCTTTTTATTATTCGAATTGTTTTTTATTAATGAATTTATATATATTTTATTTACGTGTAATTAGTAACCATCAAAAATACGATTTTATAACAATATAACACAATAAAAAATTCAATTGAACTAATGATTAATTATACACTTAGTTCAATATGATTATTTTTTATAAATGAATTATTTAACAAAACATTTGGATTATTATTATCATTATAATATATATATATATAATTCTTTTTCAATATTATTGATAATAATGAAAAATTATATAATTTTATTACAAAGTAAATTGTTAAGATTCTTTTACAATAGTCATATTTAGTTATTTTCAAAATGGTTATATATATATATATATATACTGTAAAGTTAGTTTCTATTAGTAAAAAAGACACACTTGTGAGATGTTTTATATGTATTAAACTGATGTGTGGTTGTAATAGTGATGAAATATCTTCCATTTTCTTCGGATGTACCTGATAACATTTAAAAAGATGTATAATTACAATATATGCTGTGGGTGTGTAATCTTATATAGTAGCTGTATTTGTGAGTAAGTAGTGAGGGTTATTAGTTTACACGGTAATGGAAATTTCAACGACTTCATGCTATTTTTAATCGCTAAAACTTAATTAAAAAGATTTAGTGAAATTATTTTTTCTACACAGATACAATTAATCTGTTAAACACAATTTATGACAATTATCTCATACTGAAAATTAAATGGGTTTGGTATTCCTGTATTATTTTGCCAAAGAGTTTCCAAGAGTGGAAATATGTCAATAAATGGAGGTCGGATAAAATATGAAAAAAGGTCTTGCTCACTACATACATTAAAATTTATAAAACCAATATTTTTGTTTATAGATCTATATAATGTTGTGATTTAAGTTTGCGTATTGTGAGAAAGACGCCATAAAAATAAATATTTATGTAAAATCTGTAGCTATGTGTGTGTATTTACTTTTCGATTTATATACTTAATGTGTCTATATAGATAATGTTCTTATATGCTGAGACTTTATAATTTATAATAAATATATAAACTTTTGTAGTTATTTATTAGGTAAGGTAACCGTAAGTGAGATTCTGTTAATTCTAGAGCACTTGAGTCAGTTGAGCGTTCCGAAATCTTTGATAATAAAATAGATACTGCCTCTAGTACTATGAAAACACAACAAATTATGTATATGATATGAATCTAGATGTGTGTAGTATGAGTTTTTAAGGCTATATTTTTAGAATATGTACTTATATACAAGTAGGTTCTTAAATACAGTAATTTTCAACTGTGAATGTATATGCGATAAGATTAAAGAATTCAATTGTGTATTGATACACAATTTTTAGTAAACAGCTCATTGTGTATGAGTTTCTATTAGTTTAGATTCTGTGATCTTGATAATTAGGTTGGGTAAAATTTTTGTAAATCTATTTTGCCATATCTTTTAACAAAAAGTTTATATAACTTTATGAAATGATATGTGTATAATTAAATTTAATGAAATGATTGGAAAAACTAGATTATGTGTAAGCTGTGTTATCTTGGGTATAATAAATATTTTCAGGATTATTTTATACGTTTATGTATAAGCAATACACGATATTTATTTCATTAATCAATAGGTGCTATGTTTGTATATAGTGTAGAAATAGATTTTGGGTGGTTAGCTTACAAAATGGAACAATCCATGAAATCCAATATAATAATTTTTGTTTTCTAAAGAAGAAAAAAAGCCTTATAAAGGGGCTCAGGCAATAAAATAATTCGGAAAGGCTTGTTCTGTTCCAAAACATCAAAAACCTTATATCTATATATATATGTGTATAAATTCAAATTTAATATTTAGATTTGATCATTTCTAGATTTTTAAAATTGATGAAAAGTGTTAATGTACAAATAAATAGATATAAATCACTTATTAGATAATAGTTTGCAGTAAGATGGTAAGTTATAAACTCAAATTATGCTAATATATCTGGGTATATTTTCTCTAACCAATGAATGACTAACCTTTCAACTCTTAAAATATATTTGTAAAGCATGATTAATTGGTTGAGTATGTTATTTACAAAATTTCGGAAACGTTCTGAAGTTTTTATCTTGGTTTTTCTCATCCTGAAGTTGTTAAATGTTAAAATGCCAAATATTTGATACAAAATGAAGTATTAACTTCATGTTTATATATACAACACATTGTTGCGTTCTGAACTCGTGATATATTTTTATAATTTAGGTTTTTCTCTTGTTTCTTTGTATCTTAAGCGAATTTTTATTTTTTATTTTTACAAATGTGTGTAGGTTTATATTATGGTGTTATAATTAAATATTTTGCTGTGTTGTGTTTTACGTTACTCTTCATAAAACAATATAATAATAAGTCATTATGTGTAAACCTGTCTAAATTTGCATTTGTTTAACCTTTCAAATTTGCATTTATTAATTTTTTTCTGGAGATGCTCGTCATATGTCTTAATCATCGAATCGTCTAGTATATTTGCAGTGTCTGTCTGTTTAATTAATTGTACATTTGTATGTAGATATATTTGAGATCATCAAAATATTTGTCTTACTTCATAAATTGAAAGTAATGTGTCGTAATCTTCATTGATTTCTTTCTGAAATATCATTCTAGTTGGTATCATTTTAGTTATTTGCAATTTTAGGACAAGTTTCATGATTTCCAATGTTGAACAGGCATAAAATGCATGTAAATTTCCAAACCACTTCGTAATTATTAGTTCAAAAGTGAATTCTGTATCCTTAATGAGTTTAAGTAGTAATTGACATGCATTAAAGCATTTTTTGTTTTTTATCTTGAAAATAGCTTGTAAATCAGGTAAAGAAGCAAATACTTTGTTGCTTTCTCCTTCCGAAATTGAATTTAGTTTTTTGTTTGGCCTTATTCTTATGGTAAAACATTCTGGATTTGAGGAAATGGCATGCTTTGGAAAGTCGATTTTTCTGAGTCGATTTTCTATGTTTCCATGATTATAATAATTAATAAAGGTTAATTTAATAGCTTGATATAAGCTTTGGAACGTGTATAATTGGATAATACGCTTTTCCCAATTAGAGTCTGAATAGGTATAAGAATTGCATATTGAGAATTTTTATTTTTTATAACTCATGAAGCTGTATATTATCTCGGATAACTTAATATGTTCACAGATAATCTCATTTAATTCTGGATACTTCAGTGTGATTTCATTCATGTATTCTAAGATAATTCCATGTAATTTAAAATAATTATAGGCTTATTGAGTGTCTAAAATATATAAAATTGTGGGATTTGTATATGTGCAATCTTAGAAGTATTCATAGTTAAGCTTTCATGATATATTTAAGTGCTTATCATAAAATAAGAAAAAAAGAGTGATGTGATATGTGTGTATATATATATATATATATATAATGTTACATTTTAAAATTTCTGATTAAAATTTCCAAATTCAAAATTAATTATATATGCTAATTACAATGATATAACTAACCTTTTTCATAAAAATCAATATAATAAACACAAGAGTTTAAAATAATTCCAATTGTATGATTGTAATTTTCGATGAAATCAGAAATCTGTTTGTATACTTTATCATTGAAATATTTAGTTTTGTTTTTAGATAGGTCAAATTGTGATGAATTTGTAACCCCATTAGTTGAACTGTTGTAATTGGATTTCAAAAGTTCTTGTGCATGTGAGACCATAGTGTAAACATCATCTTTTGTAGAGGCCGTCATTTTTGGTTTTTTCACAACAATATAGTGAGTTAAGGTGTATTAATTATTGGTTAGCTTAATCATATAAATATATGTACATATAT